>JAOEHV020276392.1:0-12070 GCA_025447995.2 Isaurus tuberculatus | reverse complement strand
TGATATCCGTAGTTCTGTTATAAAATCAATCGGAATTTTCTTAAAAATTAGAAGAAAAAATAAAATAAGAAAATAAAGACAAAGGCTTAACTTACGATGGTTAAGAACCCAAAATACAAAGAATGAAACAGTGCTTAAATGCAACCGCGTTTGTAACTAGACAAAATCCAAAGAAAGAAAAAACGCAAACGCTTGAACAAAACAACAGAGAGAGAAAAAGCTGCCACTTAAAAAGCGCTGATATACAGCGAGGGGAACAATGCAAACAAACAAAGAATTCAAACACGTACAACCCCTAATAACGGAAAGAACATCGGCATTTGTTGACAAATTTATTCAATCAAAAGAAACTGAAAACGGGCAGACTCCCACAAAGAACTTACAAAATTTAGGAACGAACAAATAAATGGGGGTTTCAAAAAAACCAAACGTGATTGTAAGTGACGTCGTGTAGGCCTGTCACCTCACTATAACAACTAAGATTTTGTAGCACATAGCGCTGTATGTCGTTTTTTAACTCTTCATCGTTTTCCCCATCTGAATTTCTAATTCTGCTCATTTTTCTTCTAATCTATTTAAAGCTCATAGTCCTTCATATATCCAAAAACATTCGTTCCCTTGGAAAGACAGCTGACCTAAATGATCTCGGGCTATGAGAACGCTGGGCCGACCACGAACATTCGATTTTAGTTTAAATTTTGCTATGAGAACGATGGGCCACGGCATGGCTCACCGTTCTCATAGCAAAATCGAAATGAAATTGAAAATCAAATGTTGTTGTTTGATTTTCAATGTCGTTTTCAAGGTTAATTTTCTTCACGTTTTAAATTTTCAAAATTTTTTTCCAAGTTGATTTTTTTTTCATGTTGATTTTCAAAGTCGCTTTTTAATTTTTTTTTTCAATTTAATTTTCTGTTTCGTTTTTTTCATGTTAATTTTCAAAGTCAATTTTTAATGTTCTTTTTTTCGTTTTTATTTTTATGTTGCTTTTCAAAGATGTTTTTTTCCTTTTATTTTTTTCGGAATTTTTGGTATTTGTTTTTTCCCGTAATTTTCTGTTTTTATTGTTCTTTTTTTAGTAAAATAATTTTATTTTGTTTATTTTTTATTTTATTTTCTTATTTTACTTTTTCTTCTAATTTTTAAGAAAATTCCGATTGATTTTATAACAGAACTAAGGATATCACTGCTGTTTTGCTATGAGAACGATGGGCCACCATAATATAGAGCCGATTGAAGGCCTGCAACTACCATTTTTCGGCTGAAATATCCGAAATTTAAGCGCGTATAAAATCGCCAATATTTGTCCTACACATCTCAAATTTTGGAATGGAACGTTTGAAACGCTATATTTTCCGACTTTGCAAAAAACAAAAATTGTCGCGTCACAGGCAATTTAAATGGGTGTTTCACCTAAAAACTATTCAACACGTGTGACAGTAAGCAAGTGCTCTGCTTTGCGCATTCCAGCATGCAGCTTTTATATCAAATAACGAGGTTATTGCTCTTTGCAGTTCTCGTAGCCGGGCAACGCTTTATTAACTATAACTTTAAGTTCAATCAGAATTATTGTTGTACACTCTTAGGTGGCATATGAAAAAACGACAAAACTAAATCTAATATTGCAAATTAAATTTGAAGCGAACTTTTCGACGTTTCGCCCATTACCAATGGCCTTCTTCAGGAAAATGTTTTTTTAATCACGTGACAGATTCCTGTCACGTGAAAGGCGGTAAGGGATCTTATACAGTGTGCGGTCTCAATTTTGCGCGATATCCGTGTACACTCTTAAGTGGCATTGATGGACCCACAAAATAAAAATTGACATGCTCCATCAGCTGTTGTTTCATGGCTCAGCTGAATAGCGCGCTACACCGCTATCGCACACGTCACGGTATCGGATCCAGTTGAAGCCCGATTTTCTCAGGTTTCTTTCTCGCAATTGCTATAAAGTGCGAACGTATCCGCAAGATCTTAACAACGTCGTTGTTAAGCAACCATGACACTCATTCAATCATTATAATTATTGTGAAAAATCGTTTTATTGAAGGCCTTTTATCGTACTGCTGTTCATATAAGAGATATGCATCGTATCATGTGAAGCTGCTTCACTGCATCTCTAGTTTTGTATAACGGTTCCTGAAATTAAATAAATATCGCGAAAAATTGCAGCCCTAATGACATTCAACTGCTTGAAATGTTTCATGCCACAATAACGTAAAAAGACCTTAAGGTGGCTCTGTAAAGTATTTAGTACAAAGTTTTGGATATTGCACATGCATAAATAATTTCTAACTTGGCAAATGGTTTTTACATAGCACTCGGTAGAAGAGTAACAATAAAAAGCTACAGCCTTAGACTACGTATGGAAGACTCTTTTAGAACCTAAATGTTGTTGCTATGGCAACTACTAATAGAAATGATTGGCCTTTTTTAATCTATTTGACTTCTAGACAGTATTTCTAGGTTTCTACACGGTGAATTTTCTTTTCTGGGGGGAAACTGAGTAAACATCAGGAGTGACAAAGTTACAAGAAAATCTGTACATAATTTTCGGAGGAATTTGCAATCTTCGTTTTTGCTGCGTATTACATTAATGTGTGTATAAAATTTGATGATTTTCTCCTAACAGCGAGAAAAAAAAATCCTATCCATGTGCCAATTTTCAAAAAAATTCACCGTCTGGAATGCGCCCAATATGCGTTTTAAGATCACTCAAAAACCCTTGTTTTTCATGATGTCATCAAAATAGAAATTCTTCAAGTTACGGTACTGCGCATGCTATTCGTATCCATGCTTCGCGCGCCAAAAAAAACTATATAGTGAAAAACTGCTTAACTTACCCTAGTTGCAGTGTACATTACATAATAAAAAACCCACGAGAATGGATTCACTCCTCCTAACATCAGGTATGACCATGGCAACAAAAGGGAGAAAAATACAAGAACAATGACAATACAGAATGAAGCGTATCCGATTAACTTTTCTGTAGCATCCCTGAAAATACAAAGTAAAAAAGGAGTAGATTTAAAGCTTAATAACAACAGCTTTTTTCCAAGAATCAAAAACAATTTCTTGGTGAATAGTGAAAACCTTTAGTTCTCATTTCTTATTGCAAAAAGAGCAAGTGATACTCTGGGATTTCTAAGACGTTATTTATATCACGCTACGCAGGAGACTTAAACTCAACTTTATAAATCAATCGCCAGAACAACAATGGAAAAGGTGCATAAATAAACTGGAAATGGTCCGCATGGGAGCAATGAAAAAAATTACTACTCCATAGAAGCACGTGTATTAGAAATAACACAAGTTCTCAATAAGGCTCTCTCTCTCTCTCTCTCCTTCACCAGGGAAAGGAATAGGATCAAACATTTAAACAAATCTTTAAATGGCTTATGAGCTATAAATGTAACTGGCTTTAAGAATTACCTCCACATATTCTCTCATTTGGATGTAAGAACTGATAGATATAAATTTTCTTTCAATTTAATTCAAAGTTAGAAGCTCATTTTTCTGAATAAACTAAATCTATACAACATATGTGCTATAAATTCTTGTCCAACCCTCTTCAGTTGATATACATCTAGCTTTACATGAGCTTCATCTGTCTTGAGTGAAGGCCTCAACGAAAACATTTTAATATTGTAATTAATGATAATAAAATCAACTAAGTGCACCGACGTGGGATGCAGAAGCCCCTTTTGAAAAGGCCACTAATAACAAATGTGGGAGACAAGTCATACCCTTGGGCCTGAATTAAATTGCAAACTCCTGGCTCAAAAGTGCTACCATTAATAACTTACTTTATTATATGGCCGACTAATTTCGCGCGCTCTGATTGGTCAGTTCGAGGTTACGATACGGACCCAGGTATGGACCTCCCAAACCGCTGTACTTGTTTTGTTTTGTTGTTTTTACAAAAAGCAAAAAAAAAAAAATAGAAAAATTCCGAGGAAAATATCCGTCAAAACAGTATTAAAACAGTTCATAAAGTCAGCGGGGAAAAAAATGCCAAACTAAAAAGGTGTTTTTGAATTAAATCCCGAAGTAAGCGGCGCGAAAGAAAAAAAAATCAAATTTGACTGTCAATCTAAGTCAATAAAGTGAAGAGTTTGACAAATTGACAAATTACTAGCTGAGGAAAATTCCAACGCAACAGGTGTAAACAAGATGGTGGCGAAGACAAAAATAACCTTCAATAACCAAAGTCATTGGCAATAGAAATTTTCAAGTTTAACCGCATTCAAGTGCATTTTGATTTCGGATTAAGACACATTAAAAGCCGCCATGAATGAACCAGAAAGCCGCTCAGTAGTTGTCCAATTACAAACTTTTTTAAATATTTAAAGTGCCAATGATAATCAAAGAAGTCCGCTTGGAGTGTTTTTACGGCCCAAAGCCTTCAGTTTTTTCCTGTTGTATCGATCAATGTTAGTGTGTGTTCACCATTAACACTGAACTTGCAATTCGTTGACATTGGTATCGCTAGTTCAAAGCGCCGCTAAATATAAATGAATAAACTCTGCTTGAATGAAACCAGCAACTACGAACTGCTCAACATTTTTGTCCACGACGGTTTTCATGTTTCCGTTATTTTCAGGATGAAATTATTTTGAACATTACAACTGACAATTTCTGAATGAACTTCATTGAACTTTGAACCATTTTGCCTCGATCGCAGTAGCAAAATTTTGTAACATTGCTATCGTTTGCTAGCCAATAAAACTTTCTTTCTACCTTTCAAACATTGCATTTGTCCTCCGACTGTTTTAAACAAAAGACCATGTAATAAACATCTTATTAACCTCGTTGCTCGATCCGTACCGTAAGTTTTTTCCTCATGGCCCGCGCGCTTCGCGCTTGCGCCATAAGAATGGTAAAAAACTCGGGTCCGTAACTTACGGTACGGACCTCGCACTCGGTTAATAAGAGGTATTTATCCTACAACGCTGACGTATGTACACCATAAGATTTAGTTAACTCCTAGTTGAAATTTTTGATCATAGCTATAAGTATTATAGGGTAAGAAAACGAGCTCTAGTTTTTCGTTATACCTACTCCTATGGCGAATTACTGCTCTGAGTAGCTTTGGCAAAGAACAAAGATTAAATCATGCGTCGTGGGAAAGTTTCTTTTACCATAAATAGTCAACAAGTGACGTCAATTACGGTATCTAAAGAGAATTTTATTGTACTTTTAGGACAAAACTTTGATGCTGTTGAATTCTGAAAAAATATAAGAACGCATTTTCTGTTTTATAAAATCTTTGAAAGTTAATCGAGTTTTCAGAAAAGAAGTCAAGGCTCATAGTGACGTCTCGTGTATGTGCACTGCACGTTTTGCGTTAGACTTTTATATGACATGTTCTATGTAAACTGGTTGCTCATATGCCTAACTAGCTCCCAGTCTCCAAATTTATTGAAGCCTCATTTCGACTTAAATTAAGCTCCAATAGATTAACCCTTTCAGCACCAAGCAATTTATCAGTCTAACTTCTCCTTACATAACCGAAACAAAATAGTATAACTGGTAATGAGAAACTTGAAAGTTGAAAAGCCAAATTCTCCCGAACTGCTTATATAGAAAGTATGGAACTCAGTTGGGAGCATTTGCCAACTCGTCATTTGTCGTGTTTGGGACTTAAAGGGTTAAGCAGATATGATTTTTAAATACATTCTAAGAAACTGTCGATTCAATATTTTCATTCCAGTTGACGTGCTCAAATTTCTCCCATAAGAAAAATTATATTTAACGAAGATAAGAAAATTGAGTAAGGCAGTTTGGGCCCGAGAGTGTGACTATAACAAATGGTAAAGAGTTTTCCAAATCTGGTTACAAAAGTTGAAAAGTGGCTGCGTAAAAGGGCATGGAAGTCAAATTAGAAGCACTTCTTGCACATTTAACGTCATCGGGACTCCAAATAAAAAAATGGCCGCTATGTTAAACTGAAATAGCACTAGAAAAGAAGAACTTTTTTTAAGAACCGAAAAATAATCATATATCGAAAACAAACCTCACTTTGGCCACACCATGGCTATCCCTGGCAAATCAAAACTAAACCCTTTTACAAGCCAAGTGGCTCGTTGACAGGAGCTTATCTCTTATTGCTGCGTCGCTCGCTTCGCAGCAATTCAGAATCAGAATTTACAGAAAATCTAAACAAAATCTCGATTTCACAAGTTTTGCTCCTTTTTAACCAGAATGCATTGCATTGCAACCAGAATGCACTGCAGTTCAACCAGAGTGCATTGCGCTCCCTGGTGGAGCCTCCTTTTGATCGGTAAACACAAAACACGAGTTCAAAGAGTAATCATCCTTTTTTTCTCTAAAAAGTAATGTTTAAGGAGTTAGTCTTCTTTTGCGTGGATTACATAAAGTATTATAAAACTTTTTTACGGAAAAACACTAAGATTGGCCATTTTAAAATAATGCAGTTCATAATAATAATAATAATAATAATAATAATAATATTTATATAGCACTATATACACTAATTGCTCTATGGCGCTTTACAATACTACAGTTAAAAATAAATTAAATATACTAGAATAAAATATTATAAAATTACAAAAACGCTAGTTTAAAAAGATGTGTTTTTAGGCGTGTTTTAAAAGTTACTAATGAATCACCTGTCTTAATGTCAATGGGCAGGGCATTCCATAGCTTTGGAGCTATCACTGAGAATGCTCTGTCACCATAGGTCTTTTGATTAGACCTGGGGACGACGAGGAGGCATTGATTTGCTGATCGAAAACTACGACCTGGACTATAGTGGTGTAATAGATTACTAATATACAATGGTGCTAAATTATTAACAGACTTAAAAACTAATAATAATATTTTAAAAATAATTCGATTCGATACACTACAGGTAGCCAATGAAGTTCTCTCAGTACTGGCGTCACATGTGCAAATTTAGAGTTACGTATAACGAGCCTGGAAGCGCAATTCTGTACCGATTGCAGCCTCTGAATAAGGAACTTAGGTAGGCTGTACAATAGTGAATTCCCATTATCTAACTTACAAGTGACAAATGCATGAACGAGAGCTGCCGCGGACTCTTCAGATAAATAATTATGAAAAAAGGCGGACTTACAAACAGAATTGACATGGTGTTCCATAGATAAGCTATTGTTTACTATTACACCTAAAATTCCTTGCTGAACTTGATGACTGAGACACAGTATTCTCCCATGGTAATAAAATCTAAAGTAGGGCGAGGACGATACTTAGAGCTAATAACTAATAACTCGGACTTAACACTGTTCAACTTAAGCTTGTTTGCCTTCATCCAGCTGTCTATCTAACCAGCACAAGGCTCAATTTTGGCAGCTCCTAATGCATGCTGTTCGCCACTCTGGGAATCGAAAGACAAGTATAATTGGGTAACATCCGCATAAAAGTGAAAACCCATATTATACTTTCTCACGATATCCCCGAGTGGCGATGTATATAGCAGATATAATATAGGGCCTAAAACAGAACCCTGAGGTACCCAATATGACAACAGCCGACAAGAAGACCTCTCACCTCTTATGTCAACAAACTGAAACCTATCGCTCAGATAAGATTGAACAAGGAGAGGGCCAGACCACATATTCCAAAACGAGTAGCTAACCTATCCAGTAAAAAACTGTGGTCTACTGTATAGAAAGCAGCTGATAAATCTAAAAGTAACAATATGATTGATTGATGATTGTCTAGAGCCAAAAGAATATCATTGTTCACCCTAACTAAAGCAGTCTCAATACTGTTTAGCTGTTTATACGCTGATTGAAAGACCTCATCTAAATTGTTCTCCAGAACATAGTCAATTAATTGCATTGCCACAGCCTTTTCTGTAAGCTTTGCCAAAAACATCAAATTAGAAATTGGCCTAAAATGAGCAAAAACTTCAGAATCGAGGCGTGGCTTTTTCAGCAGTGGATTTAGAAGAGCTAGATTAAAACAGTCTGGCATTACGGCAGTGTCAATTAAAAGATTAACTATCTTCGTTAGGACAGGCAGCAAAACAGGCAGGCACTCCGACAAAACAGAAGCAGAGACTGGATCTAACGGACAAGATTTCAGTTTTGAGCCAGTAACAAGACTTGCTCTCCAGAGACGTTCTTGAAGCAAAACAGTACAGAAGTCTTAGATATAATGAAGAGACAGAATCCATAGAAATAATCGGATCATTGTGGTAATTTTCTCTGTAAAAAAGTCAGCAAATTTATTCGCTAGATCATTGTCAGAATATGACGTAGGAAAAAGAGCTTCCGATTTTGTGTGTAGTAGTTTATTCACTGTCTGACATAAAACCTTCTGATCATGCTTGGAGTTCTTTATAACATCACGGTAATAAGAAGCCTTAGTAGAAAGTTCAATTGCTTTGCCCCTTGTAAAAACAAGTTTACTCACTTAATTATTTTCGTTTGTAACGTTTTAAACTTCGTTGTTCACAAACAAACCAAAATACCCGCAGCAGTTTCGTAGCCTTGGGATATACAGTACTAGTATCTTATTCTAAAGGGGGTGAGAGTCTTTGAACCCTCCCTGATGGGACACTAACTCCATGACGGGTTAGCTTCCAGGCGAAGCTGGTACTCTATTAACCCACCTTGTAAGGATGGAAAGCCAAAAAATATTAAAATCTTGGCAGAAACGGGAATGGAACCCGGGAGCTCGTAGTTCGAAGGTATAGAATAGATCTTACAACTGTGCAAACCATGTCGCCAGGAAGATAACGTGGGGCTTTACAGCCATTTTCATTTACACGTGAAGTTTGTTTCAGACGTCATACTCGGTTCTTGGTAGACGATAATCAAACTTTGACTCAGTTGTTGTTGGCAGCTGCTTTAAACGAAAAGCTTGATTGACGTCCACCAAAAACCAAGTACGACGTGGTCGGAAACAAACTGCATGTGTAAATGAAAACAGCTGTAAAGCTTAACGGCAGTAGAAAAATGAAATAACATTTTGCTTGGTACAGTACATTTTTACTTGTACTAACCGTGCTTGATGAAGAAAGTAGAACACTGGTAGAAGTGAAACTCCCGTGCACAAAGAACCAACAACCAGAATCTGAAAACACAAAAATTACAGGATGCAATTAACCTTAAGCAACAGACTACCAACCTTTCTCACACTAGGTGTTATACTCTTGACTTTTGATAGCAGTTCACGACAAAGGTTATTCACGTTCTTTCTGGCTCTGTCAAGGTAGAAATAATCGAACTTCTCGTCCATGTAAATACGATATGACTAGAATTGTAAATGATACCTAGATTGGCTAAAACGCCAGAAAGTCAAGATTATAATTATCGACAGGGCTGCGGTATCTACTGCATTCGAATGGTAAATCTAGCGATCTAGGGCATTTGCATCCATTTGCACCACCATTTTTCGGAAACCAAAAACCACTGGCTTTGTGCTGGTCTGATGACAGGCCATCTTCATACACCTCTCGTTACCACAAACTCAAAATGACCTTCAGATAATGAAAATTCTTTCAATTCGTTTTCCTGTACCGCGACCCTCCTCATTAGAGGGCTTGTGTCTTTTTTAGAAATATTCCTCAGAACTTAATTCCAGAACAAAGACTAATTATTTCAGATTTCAAAAAAACAATAAAAGACTGATTAAATGAAAAAAAAAAAACTGGCAATAAAAAACAGAAACTGTCCACAGTCCACTTATAATTACAACTTGAATGCACTACTGATCTAAGAAAAAAAAATTGTGATGTGTTTGCTCATTTGTAATGCAAGACGGCGGCGTGGTTGGCACAGTTGGTAAGATCTGTGCCTTCCAACTTCAAGGTCCCGGATTCAATCCCCGGCCCTGCCAAAATTTGAATTTGAGTAACCTTATTTTCCGCTAAAGCTTACTCAACTTTCCTTCTTATGAGGTTGGTAATTGAGTACCAGCTCCGGATCGCATCTAACCTGTGATGGATTAGTGGCCTATGATTAATTGGTATTTCATTTAGAATTGATTTCAATTATGTTTAGAGTACGTATTTTATTAAAAAAAGATATGTACACCAAACAAACAAAAGCTGAGAATAAAGGATGATATTAAGATCTTAGAGAACTTTAATTTAAAACTATCATGATCATTGATTAATACCTGCTGCCAATATGTCAGGACACTTCGTGACAAGCTTCGCTCTCTTTGTGACACTTTCGCATTAGGCCAAATAAAATGTGCCTGCCGAGCAATAACAACTATTAATAGTTATCACCGGTCAGTTAAATTAATTGCACAGTAAAAAAAATATGTTGTGCTAAAAGAGTCCTCAGAAGAACTGTTGATTATGACTGATGTTTGGACTAACAGTCTTAAGACTGTTTCATGATGACTAACTTACCCAGGGTCCCCCCCCCCCTTAGTATTGGCATAAAAATTCCATTGACTTTTCAAGACCAAGATAAATAATTTTCAATAACTTTTCAGGTTTTTAAAATTAACTAAAAATAGTACATGGCAAAAAATGTCTAAAAACAGCTTTAGTAAATTTCAAAGCTGCATTTAAGTGAAGTTTGGTGCAGCTAGCTGTATAAATTATATGAGTGCAACAAGAACCTATTGACTGTCTCCGTTTTAATTGTCTTTAAAGATCTCATCCACGAAAAATTACAGCGAAAGACAACGTCAAGATCGACGCTTTTAAAATCAAATTATTAACAGTGCAACACAGTAAACTAGTCACCTACAAAAACCTCTGACTTTTAACGACTTAATGCAAAATTCCCTGACATTCAATGACCCTGGAAAACATTTTCAAATTCCCTGACTTTCCAGGTTTTTCACAGACTGCAGGGACCCTGTTACCTAACACAATGTACTTAAGCTTCTGGGTTCAAGCAATTGGCATAACAAATGAATAAAAAAAAATAAAAACTGTATAGTATTTACTTGAGTAAAAAAGTTGAACCCCATTTTTGAAGCAGAAAAAAACATTTTAATAGCTATTGACTTATCATCCCTTCCTCATGGTTTAAATCTTTTAAGTCTATGGAGCGTGTGGACAAATATCTTTTTGTAGATGATGTATTAATTTTATGTTTGTAATGGAATTAGTGATTTTTTAAAGTATGTAAATGAAAAACCCTAGAATCTGGGAAACTTCAATTGACGTACCCTCACAATTTTATAAAAAAAATGTTCTCTGGCTGAAAATGATAATATAAAATACAAGCCTTCGGCTGCAAGTCTACAGCCTTTAACGAGTAAAAGAAACCTTACAAGGCTCGGAATATAAGCGTTAAAAGGTGTAAAATACGAATTCCTGAATAACAAAAGATGAATGGAAGTTAAAATGTTAAGACAAAGGATACATTCAACTCTCTCTAAGACGGACACCATCAGCACCGGCCTCAGCTGTCCATCTTAGAGAGGTGCTTATAGAGAGTCGGCGTAACATGACCCCAAGAATTTTAAGATAATAATGCTGCACCTGTGCACAGTGAATACGAGTCTGTTTAAAGTTTGTTTTAAGTTATTCACTTGAACGAAACCTACAAAATTAATTGTTTTAGATTACAAAACAATTCGGCTGTCACCTCTGAGTTATTTTTTGAATGTGACAAAATGATGACTGATTTAATTTTAACTTGTACTGTACTGTACGTAATTTACCGACAAGAGCTGTCAATTAAACGTCTGGTGTTAAAAAGAGTCACGTACTTGGTAGCTTAAAGAATTTTTCTTCCCTAAATCGTAATTTGCGGTCACATTCATCACCTCACAAGTGTCCGTTGACCATTTCAAAGTGTCCGTTGTCCGTCTTATGGAGGTGTCCGTCTTATAGAGAGTTTAATTATAGTAAAATGACTGAGTAACGGCCGGGACCAGCACCAGTACCAGGTGTCTGTCTTATAGAGGTGTCCGTTAAGAGAGAGTTGACTGTAAAACTAAAATAAAATGACAGGATACATGTATAAGCGCTAAAAGGTGTGAAATACAAATTCCTAAATAACAAAAGATGAATGGAAGTTTTAAAGGACCAATGTCCTGAATTGGGAGACTAAGTTCTAGTTAGAGATAACTTGATTTCGGGTTGGGCCAACCCGAAATCAAGTTT
>JAOEHV020276391.1:0-25736 GCA_025447995.2 Isaurus tuberculatus | reverse complement strand
ACACAAAAATTCTCAAAACAGCATAGCATCTAGCCGTGACGTCAAGATTAGAAAGCGTTCTCCTTCGTCGAACGCAATAAAGATAGATGGACTTGTAGTTGAGACCTGTGAACTGGGACGGGAGTTGGGGTGGGGATTTTTTTTTTTTTTGGGGGGGGGGGGTGGAAGGAAGAAGTGAGAAGGGTTGGAAGGAGTAGAACATTTCAGTGCTCCACCCTCGGTCTACAACTGAAATTCCAAAATATCTATGGCATCTGCATATGCTTTACAATCATTGGTCAATGGAGTTTGGTTTAAAGTAGCTTTTAGGGTTCTCCGTTGGATAGTGCAGTGGTGAACAGAGGTTTTCTTTCTCTCTATCGCAGTGGGCTATACCATGGGGAAGAGCCGGGCTGCTGACTTTATGTTCAGTATGATGTGGACATGCGCGGCTAGGTTCTGGTTTAACTCTGGCGTTGCTTTATTTTGCGCATTTATCAGCCTTACATCGATTTTGGCTGTGCTTCCCTTTCCCTTTTCTCGATTTTTTATAAGCATTTGAAACGCGCTATTTGATGGTTAACGACCGCGTTCTAGGGGGACTAGGTTGTGACGTCATTCCCGGACATCAAATCTTTAATTTGGATCAAAAAACGCTCAAAACACAGCAAAATGGACACGAGTGAATCAAAGATTTTCGATTCAGAAGTCCATTACATTTTTCGTATTTGTGTTTAGAAAATAACACGTTGAGCAATAGCTGAAAGTCCGGGAATGACGTCAAAACCCAGTCCCCCGACAACGCGGTCGTTAGCCACGATGGCTTCAAACTTTGCTAGTTTGAGCCACTGTAGAAAAAAACTATTTGACCAAATAAAAAAAAATTTTCGCAGAAGTACTTAAAATTATATGTTAAATGATTTGAGCCAAAAAAAATTTTTAGTGTTAGTAGCACTTTAAGTTTATGTCACGAGCGCACAGCTTATGCAAGAGAAATTAAAAAAAAGAAAAAAACAGTTTTTCATTTAAGGTTTGGTCCGAATGGTAGAAAGTGGGGGAAGGGTGGGTTAGTTACTTTCTGGATATATAGAAAGTCGGAGTTATCTTGTTCTTAAACTAAATTGATTTTATGTGGGCCAAGAATCTAAGATCAAAACTTCTAAAGCTTTGCAAAATTAATCTTTATCCAGTATCTACATTTTACGGAAGTTACCGCATGTAAGACGAAAACAATCATCTACGATCGTATTTAGTTTATAAAATTCTATCTTTTTAGTTCAAAATTGAAAAAAAGAAATACTTGACGTTTGTGAAGCAAGTAGTGTTACCTTTTAAAGCAACTTTTTGGTAACAATTTTTAATAAACTGATTGAGGTATATTTTAATCAACAAAATTTGCAGTCGTGACTACCAAAACAAGCAGATTTTTTTTAAAAAGCCATTAAATTAATGGAAACTCTCAGCGAAGGAGGATCAATATATCGTCTTGACAATACAACTGAAATGGCCATTAATGATATTATTAGTATATATAGCCACCCTAAATGCATGCACTTGCATGGATTACGCTTAAAATTAGATTTAAGAACTGATGACTTAATTGAAACACTAATGCATTGATAAATCATGCATTTCACTTTATTCAAAATATTAAAAAACGCCCTTTTAATAATCTACTGTCAGTTAGTGGTAAAAAGCTCGAGATAATCTACCTCTGCAAACGCGAAGTAAATGCAAAAGAAAAAAAGGCATTTGTTGGCTGATCAAGTTTAGAATAAAACAACTTAAATTGTACAACCGTGCCATTAAATGACAACTGGCAATTTTTTTCATTAACACAGTTAAGTTTACGTTTTTCAACTGAAATTCGTACTCAACTGTCCGAGAACGATCTTTTCTTTTACTGCTTTAAAATGTTATAATTTCACTAAACCACTCCAGCGACTGCCCATGACAAAAAAAGAATTTGTAAATGAAGTTTCTTTTTTAATACAAAATGGTTCTTATAGATTTAAGTGCTTTATGTAAACACCCTAAATATCTGCTTTTTCACTGTAAGTTTTAAATATCAATACAATAGTTATATCTGTTTTCTTAACAAAAAAAATAATTCCATCAAAAATATTAAGTTTTATTAGGAAATCTACTTGGTAAATACAGATTTTTTTTTTTGAACCACTTCTTAAAAGTGTTCCAAAATATAGATCGCAGCAAAGATCTTGTATTTAAAGCAATGACAAATTAGGAAAATTGTGTTATTTCATCTTGAACGAGGAATTTCAAAATGCAATTTTTAAAGCATATACGATCACATGTTTGGACGGACTCGAATTGCCATTCCTTGCTAAAGTAATCAGTAGTCTTGTATTGTATTTCGACCCAAATGTAAGAAAATCATTAGATAAATGATTTCCAACACTTTGGCTGATAATATAGATTGTGAAATTGCAATGATTTTCATATCGAATTTCTTCTATGTTTATTACAATGTTCAGTAAAATACGTGATATAGAAACTGTTGTAAGCGTCGTTAGATTATATTAGGCCCGAGGAAATGTAGATTGTCGAGGTTTACCGCTTATTAACTTTAAAAGGTTCATTTCAGTTTTTGGGGCACGATATCTATCCGTGCGGAAGACTTAATCATCTATGAGGTTTGGGGTAATAGTAAAAGAATTTAAATTAGGTATATAGTGACCATCGCACAAGGCGGATTTTGGCATGATGAAGTGTAATAAGGTTAATTCTGTGAGTCGTACAGGTGTTGAAGGAGTGGGGCAGGGGTTAGTATGGCGTATATCATGCAATCATTTATTCACCAGTTAGGATGGAGTATATCAGTCATTTATTCACCAGTTAGGATGGAGTATATCAGTCATTTATTCACCAGTTAGGATGGAGGCTGGCTAGAAGGGGTAGAAGACAGTTTCAGTGCTCCATCCCGGGTCTACAACTCAAATAATAAGAAAATTTTGAGCTTTTAAAACACATCTTCTTGCATATAATATCTGTGATATCTGCTTTACAATCAACCCTGGTTTGAGCTTTTAAGCACCGCACATCGCTTAAGATTTGACGGTTCTACCCGCAACTCTAAGCGTTATAGCTAGCTATGGAGTTTGGTTTAAAGCAGCTTTTGAGACTTTCACTGAGGAAGACGAGGAAGTGCGGTGGAAAACAGACTTCTGTCTCCCCATCGCTATGGGCTGTGCCGTGCCATTGCCAGTAAAAAATTGTATGTTTTGCTTCAAAAATTAAAACAATCTTAATGTTTGTAAAGCTAGTTTTGCTAAATAAAAACCGCCAATCAAGCGGACTTAAGTTTTACTCATGATATAAAATAAAGCTTTTTGATAAATATGCCTAAGGAGCTGCTTGAGGGATCTGTTAATCCACAAAATTTGTATTCGTTACAACCAAAACAAGCAGATTTTTAAAAACCATTAAATAAATGGCAACTCCACTAAAGAAGGAAAAAGAAACCAATATATCGTCTTGACATCACACGCAAAATGGCCATCAATTATAAAAATTCAAATGAAGGGATATTATTAATAAAACTAAAGAATAGCCGCTTAAAGTAGGATTTTAAAACTGGTGGCTTAACAGCACAAAATACGAGCAAGTTAATTGAAACACTAATGCATGGTTTAATCATTTCACTTTATGTTTGAAATTTAAAAAAACGACGCTTTTAAATATTCTACTGTCATTTACTGTAGTGGTAAAAAGCTTGAGTTAATCTACCTCTTGCCAACTCGAAGTAGATTGAAAAGAAACTTCGCATCTTTTAAATTATTTTTATTTACTTTTTTACATAACAGTCAAAAGAAAAAAAAGTCATTTGTCGGCTGGTCAAGTTTGGAATAAACCAACTTAAATTATACAACTGTTTCATTAACTGACAATCGGTAATTTTTTTCCATTAATGGAGCTAAGTTTACTTTATTCTGTTGAAATTTACTTAACTGTTCAAGAACAATCCTTTCTTTAACTGGTTTAAAAATGTTTATAAAATGTTTTTTCACAAAACCAAAACACCGACCTCCATTGACAAAAAATGGAATCGCAACTGGGGTTCATTTTATAACACAAAATCACGGTTCTTGTACAAATATCTATATATTTTGATGATATTTGTTTTCTTAACACAAAAAAGATATTTCACCAATAATCATTTAAGTTGTCTCAGGAGGTCTATACTTGGTAAATACAGAACGTTATAGCTTATTCCAGGGCGATTAAAGTTATTTCAAACATCAAGTTTCCAGGGCTGAAAAATGTCAAGTGGTTATGTATTAAAATAGTGTAAAGACTTCCGAAAAATTGTCATCTTGTATCCGAGAAAACTTCAATTAAAAACCACTTTATTTGTCTTTGTTGAATAAAGTCATATACAAGGCTTTAGTCAGTTTTATGTTTGTTGTAATAAAGGCATTCTGTCTTTTATAATTATAACGACGAACGTCTGTTTTAGAAGAAAGTTGGATGTCGTTCTTGAATAGTTCTAAATCAAAAGTTCATAAAATGTTGTCAAATGTTATTGCAAGTAATGCATGTATATTTACTCAGCCGGATAATTTTTAAATTCGCTACGTTTGTGAAAGAAAAAAATTTTAAAAGTCCATTAAGTTACTTTTAAAAAATCACATTTTAGATGTAATGGTGCAGTGACAAAAATTAGCCTAGAAACATTATTTTCGTGGCTTTCTTTTTTGTAAGAAATAAGAAAATCTTTACCCTTCTTTCCCTTGGGTATGTTAAGGACATGTTTTAAATATTTTGGGCGTTTTCAGAGCCACCTTCTTATGAAGTATGATATTCAAATGAAAAAATTCATTGCAGTAAAATTACAAATCATGCGCACTTAATTGTAAACGACTGCATGAATAAGCCTGCATGAGTTAACAATGGAAAAGCTCGAAAAGAAATTTTCGTTCTAATTTAAATTTTATGAGAAACAAAAGCTTCGTTAAACAATAGAAATTCGTCAACAAGAACAATTTTTTAAAGTTTTCCATCTGCCTTTATTCCTGTCATTATTGTATCAAAACTCGGTATAGTCGCATTTGCATTACAATCTTTTTTACATGAATATTCTCTTCCCAGCTCAGGCTGAGTGTTCTTATGTTTCAGCCGTCTTTAGGCTGAAAATACTCTTTTGTGTTTTTTAGAACGAAGAGAAGGCTATGTCGATTAAAAAAATCGAACTGTTTATCTTATCATGACTTTTATGGTTTTGAAGTACTTTCGTGCTAGACTATTTACAGTCAAGGGTTGATATGAGAGACCTATCTTCTTGCAAAAATGTTATTAGCATCAAACATTCGACTTGTGCTAATATTCTTTTGGTTTCTTTTCCTGTTTTGGGTAATTTTTCTGTTTAATATTAATAAAGAAAGAATTTTATACGTTGTACACATATGAATTTATTGTAATGTCAAATTTCAAATAACAAACTTATATCTTTCTAAATATTAAGTCTTATTCTTAAATTTTTTCAACTTTAAGCTTCGATATTGTGTTTTAATAAAAGAAAAGAGTGTACTTATTTATTACAACGAACTTTGTTGCTGTTTGGAAACAAACTGTTGTCTTTTGTATGTATTATCATTGTTAATGATTCATTAATATTCATTTAAACTGAAACTGAAGAAGTTAGAGTTAATTTGTTCTTAATTTCGTTGGTTTTTTTCTTATCAGTCGATTCTAACCCTTGTTACCCTCGACTATTGTGCTCATAAAAATGTATCTTTCATTTTATTGCTTTCAGTCATCAGAGTCTAAATATTTGAGGTTGCTGGTCTCACCAAACTGATAAAAGACCTCTTTCAGCGTCTTTAACTATCAAAAGTCATTCGAAACCAATTTCCTCTCATGGATTTTAGCGAAACCCAGTACACTCTCTTTTTTGTAAAAACTTTTTATATAAGAACTTGAGAGAATGTGCAAGAAAAAATTACTCGTACATGACGAAATGGCTTCATCAGAACAATAATGCCCTTAGTGTTAACGTTGGCTGCTAAAATGTGAAATTTACGTAAAATTTGTAGTTACTTGTTACATGCATGGTGTATTTTTAGACAATATTTAGTGGTTGTACTTCACACTGGGACATTGAGTTTCTACAATATGATAATTCTTCTAGCTGCTGAACAAATTTACAACCAACATTCGCAATTATGTCTCAAAACATTTTGAAGAACATTTGAGGCCGAAATCCTTCAAATATTTAACTGAGCATTCACATGCCTTGACCCGAAAATCAAACGATCTAATAAAAGAAACGGTAAAATTTTCTTACTTCTCCCTACATCAATATGGATATATTCTATTCAAAAAAGAAAGTGTCGACGTGTTCAGTGTTCCTTATTCATTCATAATGATGGAGCGGGAGGTGAGAAATGATTGCCAAAAACACAAGTTTGCCGCAAGCAAAAACGCTGAATAAAAACACCCAAGGTAACAAATGATTGGGAACCAATTCAGACGGTTGCTTGCAGACTCTCATGCATGCAATTGTTGTCGAAAGAGTGGGAGGTTAATGGACAACCGCATTGCATTGTGCTTTTTAAAAATAAAATTTGGCGATAAAATTCAATCCACTAAGGCAGTAGAGAGTGGATTAATTACCAAAAGCACATTAATAGGCAAGAAAGCGCAGAGGAAGAAAGGATGTTTGGCACAAAGTAACTCGAATTACTTAGCTAACAATATTTTAGAGTTATGAGTAAATGAAATATTTCTTGAGTCACCGACATTATAATTAGAAACGACAACAACGCCTCAGGTCTTCAATTTTTAGTTTGAGTTGTGCAATTTCCCTTTTTAATCAAAAAAGTAATCATAACAATGTTTTCAATCATAAAAAAGATGTCAAGTTCTCTAGACATCACGTAACCTAGAAAAGTTTCAATGTATTACAACTATTAATCAATGTTTCCTACTCTTATCAACTGATATTGAATGTTTCTTATGGACTTGAGAGATAACTAATCAATTTGTGTATCAGAAAGCTGAAAAACGCATATAGCTGGTCTTCACAAATATAGATTCAAACGAGTTCTGCTTTATATAAAATGATAAGTTTACAACATTTTGCAAAAGAGCAACAGAAAAGAAGCTAAGAAAAGTTTAAAATGTTAGATATTCCTACTTTTTAATATTATTAAAAAACCACGTGTAATTTTGGTTTACCATAGTTTTCCATTAAGTTGATTACAATGATATATTAATATTGCTTTACTTTTTGGCTTTATTCTATTAAATTTTAACTTAGTTCGAATAATTTTTTTGTGCAGCTGCAAAATGAAATGTTTTGTCACCTTAAAATCAAGTTTATTTACATAACATGTATTTTCATACAGAAAAAAGTGTCTATACTCAACTTTTTAATGTTACATTTGTTGTATTGTTTAAACAACTTTTAGATTAGTTTTAATATTTTTTTTATTATGCTGCTAAATAAATTTAATATTTTTTTCATTGCTGCACAAATTTAAGTATATTTATAGAAATATAATTTTTTATATGGTCAGCTACAGAAGAGTTTCCTTTGTTGAGCTGCTTGAAAGTTTGCAAACTTTCCAATCATTTTTAGATTTTACATTTTTCTCAACGGCCTTATGAGAAAGTCTGGAAACTCTGGTGTTGCAGCTTTGACTGCTTTCGTACTGTACACGGTGACCGTGTCTTGAATCTCGACGTCGAGCAAACATACTTTTGAACGCTTTCCGAAAATCATTGCTAACCATGGCATATATTAAGGGGTTTATACTAGAGTTCATAACAATAAGAAACGCGCAAATGCTAAAATATAACCAGAAATATTTCATTCTTACAAATTCAACACTGTACAACTGAGCAACTCTTCCGGCATGATACGGCAACATGGTTACTGCAAAAACTACCACAAGTGGAGTGAGAATTCTTCTCGCTTTATTGTTTTGTTTAAGACGTCTTTTTTCTTCTATCCTCAAACTATCTTTTCTGTTCATGTCTTTGGTGTAGTTTCTCTTGGCTTTCCTGAAAATCCTCAATAATCCCTTGCGATTTTCTTCGCGATTAAGTTGCTCCTCACAAGATACTATTTTTGCTTCCTGCTCCTCGTCATGTAGTTTTCTGTTGAATGTTGTACTCTGATGAATTCGACGCGAAATCCGAACATAGGTCCAACATATCAAGCTAAGAGGAATTACATAAAGAAGCACTGTATACAACAAGGTGTGAAACTGAATTATAACAGGTGGAAGTTCAGCTCTACAAGACTTTGATGATTCGCTATACTCCATGTAGAGATAGATTGGCAAGCACTGAGCGAAAAACGATGCAATCCATATCATTGCAATTACAAGATAGACCATTCTCTTTGAGCTTTTGTGTCTGATTCGTTCTCGGGCAACTATATTGCGGTATCGTTCTATTGCAATGACAGTGATTGACCAAATTGAACCTCCGAAGAATATGTCCGAAGCAGGATAAATATATTTGCAAAAGAATCCACCAAGCGGCCACTCAACCAATTCTTGATTTACCAGCGCTATAGGAAAACAAACTATGAGAACACCGAGGTCAGCAACTGCCAAGTTCCGAATGTAAAGATTTATCACAGTCTTCAAGTGCGTTCGTTGAGTTATTACAATACAAACCCAGATGTTTCCGAGGACACCTAAAAATGCTGTAATAATTTGGACGCACAATTTCACAATTTTTATGGATTCTGGCTCACGATAAAATAATGGGATTGCAGCTTCATCCGTGTCATTAGGAAGGCTGGTCATCTTGATTTGAAATTCTTTTTGTTGAAAGTCTACTCAACAAGAAGTCAACACTGTTTGTAATAGCAGCTCTGTGTTATATATAGTTTTCCTATTTAAAGGTTTAAAAGCTTGCGGAAAAAACAACCTTCGCCAGTAAAATTTCCGTCGAATTGTATTCAAGAACAATTTTATAAAGCAGCTTATCTGAGATGCAATGGAGAATCCCTTTGCCTTTGGTCGTTATTCAATTAGGGGCAAAACTGAATTCACCGGACCTGTTTAAAATGAGCTAATCTTGCTTACGTCACTAATTACATCGGCCCAGTAAACACACAATGGTACGAGATAAAAAAAAAAAATTCTCAAATGATTCACTGAGACAAATTTGTTAGTAATTTTAAAGAATATGTCATTTAAAACGAAAGCCACTAGCAGCCAAAACCGTTAATACCGTTAATGCTTCAAACCTCCAGTTCTCGTATTTTGCTGTCTCATATTTTTTTAGAAACTTTATCAATCATCAAAATTTTAAATATTCAGTACTACTGTAGATTTATAGCGTTGGGCTATGTATACTAATGAAGAAAAATGTAAGCAAACATCGATTATGGACTTTTCTTTGTGTTAGAAGCAGATAAGACTTTATTTTACGGAAAGGTTCCAATTAATGTAAATGGCATGCGGCTGTGATAGTATAGATCCGATAGCTTTAACTCTTCAATTAATAAATCTTATAAATCTATGCAGGATGTTTCAAACGTTTGTAATCAATCCTCTTTTGTAACATATATTTGCACTGCTAGGATATGCAAAATATTGCGATATAGAAAAGCGGAAAAGTACTTCAATTTTTACCGCGGTTGACATATCAAAGTTCTGGACTTCTCAAATTTGTTGAGAAGTTTGTTTTTCCTGACAATCAGAGTCTAAGAACACGACTTTATTCTCCAATTAGGCAAATTTGTAAGTTGAAATTCATTTTACAAAAGAAACAAAGAAATGCTAATTGAGGCGAAAAAGTTTTATCTTCTAAACGAGCTCACTATTGTGATATTTCAGGAAAGTACATCTTTGTAGAGAGACAATATAAAAGATCCTTTGTGACTCGAGTGTTGTTTGATCAACAATATTTATTTCTGTTTCACGTTAATCGAGTCTATTACTTCCGTGGTTGTGGCACAATAGTGACATTTATGGATTTTTCTAATCCACTTTTAATAACCGCCGAACGTGCGGTGTTTCGAATACCGCTTGATTTTTCCGATAAAACAAAAGCATGGGGGAAAATGTCCAGCCTTATCGACAGTTGCTTTCTAATCTTTTTGTCATTGTTTTTTTCTTATTGGTTCAAATTTTAAATGAAACAGATTGCAAAGAAAAACCTTTTTAGCGAAAATTAATGCATCTGATTTATACTTTAGCCAAGACGCAGAAACTGCTTTCTCGGAAAAAATCAAAAGGATAAATAGAAACAACTTTTCTAGTTTTCAACATCAATCAACGTTTTCTTGACATTTTTTTTTGAACCTTCACAATTTTATTTCATTATATTCCGATAGTTTTGTTGCACTTTTAGATTTCTAAGATAGTAACACGAAAAGGCTCACAGATATGACTAGTTGGAGATTTCAGTTTAGAACGAATTATTAATTGCCAAAGAAATAAAAACACAAGTACGCCCAAACGGCCAAGATTTGTTTGTTGTCTGTAAACCTGCAGTGTTACTCGTTTCCCAGGTTTTTAGAAAACCATAGGCAAATATACCAAGTAAAATGTTTGAAAAATCCTGAGTAGAAAAGATGGTAGATTATGTCACGTACCACTGAAAAACTGAAACTTGATTTGGAGATAAATAAAAGGTGATTTTCACCAAGATTTGAAAAACAAGGTTCTGATACATGAAGTGTCAAAAACGACCAATAGTTGTTTTTTTCTAACAAGTTTTCAACTTGAGCTTCGTTTGTTATAAGCCCCAGCAGTATGTCGCGAGGATGAGAATTTACATGAAAATGCGTACGGTTGATTTTATAAGCAATTCTTTCAGAAATCCCATTGGCATTCTCATGGAATACAAAAACTGGTGTAGCACAGCTTGGTTCTTTGGGAAATCTCTCGAGCAAAATAATTACTGCCGTTTCTCTTAGCTCCCAAAAATTTCAGGTTTACCTATTTAATTATTCTTGTTCAAACTTTCAGAAAAATAAAAAAAACGATATGACGTTTTAGAGCAAACCTTTTGACTGAGTTTTGTATTATGCTTCTTTATAGACCAAATGAGTATCGAACAGTTTGTTGACTGATATTTGTAAGCTAACACTAATCGTTTGTGTTAACGGGGCGTTATAGGTCACATTTTAGGTAGTTGTTTGAGAGAAGTCAAGGAGGATTTGGAAAGGAAAAAGTTTGACGATGGATGCCAAACCTTGGCTCCTAGCAGATGGAAGGTGTATCTTTGGTTAGCAGACGGTTTGGTATCCAACTCCATTCGTCCGTTAAATATTAATTCCAACAAAATTTTTCAAACATTCCTAAAATTCACCACCATTCAAATTTCCCTAAAAAAGAGCTTTCTCCCCTCTTAAACCTCATCGAAAAAGCTGGATTTCTTCTCATTTACGGATCTATGAGCCTATGATGGGGAATTGGAAATTTCCAAATATTCACTGCGATATGATCCAAAATGTCTCGAAATTTGTCAAGAATGACGCGATTTCATGCAATTCCCGGCCCTCAAGTGGAAATACATCATTTTACAGATATATCTCCGGTGTTTGCAAACAAGCCCTAAAGATGTGATTTTTTTTGTTTATGTTAGACAAGTCTACGATAGTTTGGGATACAACAAAAAAGGTTTCTTAATTTGACACAATCGAGGAAAATAAAAACTTCTGTTTTTTTATCATTGATGCCGTTGCTGTCATTCCCAATGTTATTGTCGTTCCTTGAATAAAAAAAAGCAATAGAAAAAAACAAAGTATAAGATAATAGAAAATTTTAAGTTTAAAATATACATTAAAACTAAGACGGAAATTATATTGTCAAACCACGACTTGTTATTGTCGTGAGAGAGTTTGTTTTCCACAAATTTAATTAAGAAAAATATGCCAAAATTTGTTTTACAAAACAATTGTATTAACTTTGATTGTTAATCCAGTCAAAAGGACGGAAAATGCTTTGACAAAGTGATAACGATCATTGACAAGAAACTTTTTTACAATGCTGTTTTAATATACAACAGCAATTTCTTTACAAGTAAACCTTCATTATGACATTTTCGTTCAAATTTCTTTGAGCTTTTGCAATGGAATCAAAAAAAACTTTATAACTTAATAAACTCCAGTTTGAATTAATCCTTCGTGATCAACAGAGGAACCATTAAAAATTGAAAAAAATGAAGCTTTATAGGCGAAACGACAACGAAACATTGTGGCGTTTTACAAAGCAAATTTTACGTCTGGATTTTCATCATAGGGCAAGGACTATTTCGAGTGCCAGACTTCGAATTGTCAAATCTAAACATCTTACCCAATACTAGCAAGGCAATAGTATAAAGAAGAAATGGCAGGGGGTTGGTGCTACTCACCTTTCTATGATCCCTCTCCCCCCTATCCCGCATTCAGTACATCATAAGGTCGTAACCCCGAAATCCATCCAGACCTCAAACAAGACATTTTATCCTGCTTCGTACCATCAAATCACTACTGCATAAACTAATGAGTGGCACCTGAGGCTTATTGATGTTCTGTCAAAAGAAGAATAAGAAAATTATAAGTTAGGCCAAATAAAAAAAAGAAATTCCCGGTTTCTCATTAGAATTTTTTCTGAAAAGTAAATAAGGCATGCGTTTTTTTTCTTTTTTTAATGACGTTTAAAGATGCAGGAGAACAAATTACAGTAAATGTATGAGCGAAATCCACGGGAAATTGATGTTGGTTTGAATTAGCGAGGGTTCGGCGAGTTATCGGGGGTCGACTGTATATTACCCTCCAAATCTACCATGGCATAAGTAATGTTGAGCTTGATGTTGATAGCAGCCATAGACCATTGTTTCGGCCTTATTTGGCGTCTTTAGTCAAAACGAGTTTTTCTTTTGAAGTTACAGTTGAAACTTGAGCTAAATAAGAGTTAATCGAACGGACGGTGTTAACCGGACTTCTTGTTCCAACTTCTCATAACTATAAGTTCTGTTTGATTGACGTGAAGTTTTGCGTGTATTAATATTATTATACCATTATATTTATAAGGGTTTTTCTCTTATCAGCAAAGCAAAGTCATGTTGTTCCTTATTAGTTCCACAGCCAAATAAATGTCATTTCTAGCCACTTTAAGCTTGAACTTAAGATTAGATTGGACTTTTAACTATTTTAGTGAAATTATATAACTATGTCTATGACTATGGACGGAAATTAGATTGCAAATAAGGAGTTTTCTAGTCACAAATATATTAGCAATAGCAATATCATTCTGTCGATTTTTCAAGTCCAAGCAACTTAAAAAACACTCAAAAAAACTCTGAAAAAAACGTTTATTTTCACAATCTTTTTTACAAATGTATTATTTCGCCGTTCAGAAAATAGTGCCCCGTTCTTTGAAAACACCAACTTTTGCAGGCTAAAAATACGAAATAGACAATCAAAAATTATAATAGTCACTTTCAAGAAAACAAAACAGATATAATTTTTAATGCAATCTGTCGTGATACATTCAAAGAAGTCGTTAATGGTGTCAGTTAATTAATTGGTGCCAAAAGATGTGTTTACATTCAAACAATAGTTTTTCTAAAGTTCGGCTAATTTGTTCAAGGAGCACAGATTAAAGTGAGATTTTGACCCCTAACCTCCACAAGCGATTCAGGTTAAACGAATCAGCTGCTTGAGGTCGTAGGTGTTAACAATTCTGTTTTACAAAGAGCACGACAAGACTTTAGACTAAAGCAAACTAATTATCTCGTCAAATCATTTTAGTAATCCCTTATAATAATACACTTTGTTGTCTCTTCGAGATATTGGGACGGTGATTAACTTTTTGCAGACTAGACGCTCGTTGATTGGTTAAAATGAGTCCAGAGAGTTTTGCCGTCAACCAATCAGATACGTTACGCGCCAATTACAGAGCGGAAAACTGTTTCTGCTAACGGCGTATTAATGACAAAAGAAAATAAATTTCACATATCTTATGGTTTAAAAAACTTTTTGGAGAATTATACTTGTTTTACTTTGAAAGATATGTTGTTTTCTGGAAGCAATCAAAGTCTTTTATTTTTCACTTATTTCGCTTGATACTGCTTTTAAAATGCCTATGCTATTGCTTGCCGAAGCTGGCAAGTCGTTTAATAAGGAATTGCTCTGTTTGTTCAAACATAACGACGATACTCCAAAAGTATTAGAACGGCTGGTGCAAGAAACCCACTCCGACAAGGAACTTTGCAGTCTTTTGTTTTTGAATCATCCAGGGTCAGAAGACATGCTATGGGGACTGATGAAACTTCTACGCTCCACAGATCACAGGTGAGTTGTTGAAGTGTCTCGCATTGATGCATGTTTATCGCTGTGTAAACAACACTGCTTCACTTTGTTAAAAATTATAAAAAGAAACTTCCATTAAATGTTGTAATTTATATCTTTTTGAAAACTTTAAAACATTACAGTGTTAATTGTTTTACTTTGTATCAAATCTTTCAAACTTTTTTATTAAAAGGAAATGAAAGTGACAAAGTCAAGCGTTACAACTGAAAATGACAATGTCAATGATCGAACGTCCATGCACAGCTAAATTAAGTTGTTTTTAAAAAATAAATGTCTTTTGAACATTAATTCATGCTTTCACTTGTTTGCTGCTTATAGCAGAACAATTAAAGTTTTTACTGAACATAATTGCTTTTCTGAAAGAATATGTCATCGGCTTTTCAATGTCGATTTCAATCCATTGTTATTTCAAGTTATAAAATTAACCCGTTGTTTTGTAGTATTTTAAAAGTCGTACACGTTTTCAAAGACAACGCCTTGACTTCTGTAGTGTCTGGTGTAAATTTTACATTACTATCGAGTAATTTAGAGGGGCTTAGATACGTTATTGAAGTTCTGTTGAACTTTCGCTGGCGATTTTACGATATCCTATCTTTCTAGTTTCATAATTTCAAGACTTCTGAATTTATTGTAAGATTGACTGTGAGCTAATTAATAAGGAAAGTTATCATAAAGGTGATAACAAACGCGACCATTTATTTCAATTTACGAAATAAAGAAAAATATATTTGTTAGTACTATTATTCATCAATATGGTATCGAGGAACACTTGAAAGCTGTTCTGTTGCATGGCAACTAGCGTAGTGCCCCTTCTCCCCTACGAGGCCCTACTAAGTTGGTTTTTCGACAATAAGCACACATGAATATCTTTATTATTTATTTCACAGATTATATTTGTCATCCCCTAACCAATGAAAAATGATCAAAATTTAACACTAGTACATTATAATTCACACATCAATTGGGTTTGTTTGAAACTTAAAATTTCACAGAATTTTGAAATAAATAATCACACATTTTATGTCTACTGGATGTAATTACCCAGCTAGCAGTGCCACAAACATTAACTTGAGCATGGGTTAGTTAGCATTAAATATTAGTTTCATTATTTTACAAGCTCACTCAAGGAGTAAGATTTTATTTACAAGGTGCTTCATCACAGTAAAAAAAAAATATAAAAAGATATTTAACACAAATTAATGAGTTATAAAATTTATTGAATGACAAAAGCTAATTTTAGTAATGCATCTATCAGTATTATGCCTGTGAGGGGAGGGGGGGGGTCAGGCAAGGGGTGGGGATTTGACATTTTTCTGAAAATTTTTGTCAAAATCCACTTCCTGGAGACAACATCTCTTGGCAAAAAACATAAAAATCCCCACAGGAGTTTTGGAATGAAGGCCACAGGCCTTCACAACACCCGCACAAAGTTCCTGTCACGAGGAAGTGCTGTGTCAAAAGCCACTCCTCGGGGACAGCCTAGTGTGTCAAATCTTGACCCCTTGCCCCACCCTCCCATCCCCTCAAAAGCATAACATTGACAGATGCATAATACTGAAAATGGGAATAACAAAAACAATATATTTTAACCATTTATCCTAAATCTAACCACTGGCAGTAAGATCTAATCTTGTCTGCCTGTTATGGACTGAAATGTTATGATGAATTACATTTTAAAGAACAAAAATTATTTTAAAAACCTTAAAGAGTGTTATTTATCATTTTTTAAAAACTTGTGTATTTTCAGTCTCCCCTATAAATAATATATTAAATGATATTGGTTAACCATTTTTTGTTTTGTTTAATACTATACCAAGCTCTTATGATCATTTGTCACTATACTTGACATATAACAGACAGTTTTTTATTTGGTTTCTGATCACAGTTCAGGTATGAAATTAATTACCATGTTATGAGGGTATATTTTAGCCCCTGCCTGGATATTTGGAAATACCAGCTACCCTGAGAGCTATTTAGTACAGGTTATATTATGAGCGATCTGTAAAGCTGTGTATAATCATGAGAATATTACCTTTGCTAGAATTTGATGGCATTCCATTTTTGAGTTAAACTTAATGAGGCTGGTCGAGTTCTTGGTAAAATTTCCATACCATATCCCTAGGGTTGCTGGTAATGCTGGGTATTTCATTGGTACCCTTGCTGAAATGGATGTTGGTAAAAGTCGAGTGGTTGACATTTGTACTCAAAGGAAAGCATTAATGGTGTTACCAAGACTTACTGAAATGTTAGCATTTGAAGATATGGAGACAGTAATGAATGCTGCAGGATTCTTGGGAACATTGGTATGTAACTTCCTATTTAGCAGTTCAAAAAAAAAAAAGCTATAACAGGGTCCCTGCGGTCTGTGAAAAACCTGGAAAGTAAGGGAATTTGAAAACGTTAATCCAGCTGGGTCATTGAATGTCAGGAAATTATAGAGTTACTAGTTTCATGGACTGAGTCCTTAGAACATTGATTTCACCCTTCAACTCACATAGATGGGCTATTGTATTTAGCTAATTGCTACTTCCTGCAGGTCTAATTGTCAAATATTTCCTATACAGGTCCTTTATAGGAATACTGTATTAGAGAGTATCAATTTAATGTTGTTTATGTTTTGTAATTAACAACCTTAAAGGTAATCAACCATATGCATCATATCGATTTCTTATCTTTAAAATTTAGGCTGACAGTGAAGAAGGCAGGATGTGGATGTTGAGAGAGGAATGCCTTGGTGAAACTATAAGTAAACTTACGAGTTTATTATTGTGTAAGGAACCTTGTACTGCAAGCAATGCTGCTCTGGTAATGGCAAGGTAAAATAGATGTTGCTTTTAAAAAGTATTTACAGATATTGTATGTATCAGTACTAGGATTGGCAGGAGCGCATAGGTATTATAACTGTATTAATTTATTTTACTGCTGTTGTCGTTGTGTCATACTTCTGTGGAAGGCTGGTGTCCAGAGGATAAAGAATCTTATTCATGATTTATTTAATGTCTTAATACAAAATTTTGGGATTTACCTCCGTAGTCACCTCACCTGAGGCTGAAATACGTAATCTCTAGCTAGTATTTGCAAGTTAAAATTGATGTTGCATGTATAATTGTTACTCAACTAAGTACTTGCAATGCAGGATATAGATGTTGCATGTAATATTTATTTAATGAAACTCTAATATTGGCAAGGCAGGTTAGTAGATGTTGCATGTAACACTGTTCTGATAGATAAATTGTATCAATTGGCAAAGTGGGATAGATATATAAATTATTGCATAATACTTAATTAGTACCAACAGTGATAGATGTTGCATATGTGCCTAAGGCACAAAGCATTTCCAGTTATAATGATTGCAAGCAGAATCAAAGATAGGGCAAACATCAGTCTGCTTAACTATGTACAGATCAAACAAATAAAGAAGAAGTATCGTTAGTTACTAACTAAGGAAGAATTAAATATTTCCTAGTTAACAATTAGAATATTATATATTAAGAGAAATTTTTCTTTCACAGGCTTACCATTGCTGAGGAGGGTTGTGCTAGGATTCTAAACAGCAGGAATTCCAATCATATTCTCATCAATCTATGTAAATCTCTTGGACTGGATGAGACAGGTAAGGTCCAATTGTATTTCAACTAAGTAGTACTTCATGACATATTTTATAATGATCTATAGATATTCTTCTAAATTTTTGAGTAGTGCTAGTGCTATTTTCATATGTGATAATTTGCATAATATATTATGTGACAAATACACTATACCCATCAAAATATTGTAACTTTTAATTATTTTCCTGACAAAGGTCGTGGTATGAATGCAGCATTTGCCCTTGGGAGATTGTGTGACTTACAAGCAGGATGTGCAAGAATGATGTCTTTGCCACAGTCAAAAAGAATGGCAAGTAGTTTAACCCATAAATAATAGTGAGCCCCAAGTGTTAGCAGTTGTGGACAGCTGTTTCATTGTTAGTAAAATGTCTGCAGGGCCCACCCCTGACATGATTTTGGTGTTACATCCTTATCCCTTGTTGGTGATGTGGCATAGCTAACAACAAGTTCAGGTTCCCATCCAGGGTAATCAATTGCTGTAAAAACAGAATGCAGTGTTGGATTTTGTTTGAATGAAAAGTACGAGCTTAAAAAACATGTTAATACCACATAGTTGCAGCTGCAACCAAAAATAGGAACTAAAGAGAATAATTATGGTAGCAGATCTTACCCCTAAGTCTTAAATTACTTTTGTAAATACAAAATGAGCAGAAATGCTAGCTGCCATTGACAGCTATTTCTGGGCTTATCTCTAGTAGCTGCATTGTCAGCTTGGTCATATTAGTAATTGTTGCAAGGAATGTACGGAATATTATGGTCCCATCTTTGGGCTATGTGCCCCCCCCCCCATCCCCAAGGGTACTCCTGCTTAGTTATGGCAATTATCTATCACCCTGATCCAACAGCTGCGAACAATAACAACATCCAAGATCATCTCTTCATTTCTCTGGCTCTGGCTGAGTCTATGTATCCAAACTGTGCATTTATAGCTTGTGGAGATTTCAATCGCTTTAATGTGCAGCCCATAATGAACCATTTTTGTTTGAAGCAGATTGTAAAAATTCCAACTAGGAAAAATGCCACTCTGGATCTCACTTTCACAAATCTTCAAGTGCATTATGAAAATCCTTAGGCATTCCCACCTTTCGGCTTGTCTGACCACAACACAGTGCTAACGTCTCCCAAGGCAAGGAAAAAGTCTGCAAAAATGACCAAGGTTGTACTAAAACGTGATCTGCGTCCCTGCCGTAAAGCTTAACTGACCCTGTATTTAAGCAGCATGAATTGGCGCGTTTTGTTTACTGGTCTCTAAAGCTGTGAAGAATTGCTTGGCGTGTTCCAAGAAGTGCTCTCTACAGGATTAGATCTTCTCATGCCTGTGAAAAGGGTGCGAATCAACACCAGAGACGCTCCTTGGATGACAAGCGAACTTAAATCGCTCACTCTCAGTCTAAAACGGCAACAAGTATTTCACGAACACGGAACTGGGAAGAGAGTCTGTCCAGTTCAAGTTCCATAGAAACGCTGTCAATCGGAAGCGCAAATCCAGTAAAGTTACATTCTATGAAACTAAGATCGACCAAATGAGGGACAAGACCCTAAGTCCCGGTGGAAAGAAGTAAAGAGACCCAGCAGAGTGCAGAAATCCTCCTCGAGTGACCTGATCTTTATCCTTGACATCGATGAGTAGAAGGGCTTGTCAATGCGCGAAGTTGCCGACCTCATCAAGCGCTCCCTGTTAGATCCTCTTGAAGACTACCGCTTGACTGAGAAGACTGCCAGGCTCCCACTAGAGGATCAGTCTCCAAATTATCTAGTGGTTACCGAGTATGACGTATACAAGAGACTTTCCCATCTCAATGCAGCCAAAGGAGGTGGATCGGACGGTATTCCTTATTGGATACTTAGGGAGTATACAGAATTTCTCGCTTATCCTGTTTCAATCATTCTAAATGCCACTTTCAAGGAATAGGCAGCTACCGAGAGCCTGGAAGTTAGCAGACGTCATTCCCTTACCTAAAACCAAGCCTGTCAAGGAGATCGAGAAAGGATTGAGGCCTATATCTCTAACACTGAGCATCTCTAAGATCACAGAAGACTTCGTCGTCACAGAGCACCTAAAGCAAGCTGTACTGCGCATTCTCGACCCAAGCAAGTTTGGTGCAGTACCGAAGTCATCGACAACTTTCGCCCTGTTGGAGATGCTCCACGAGTGGTCTCAAGGGACTGACGGGAACGGTTTGACCATCAGAACACTGTTGTTTGATTACAGCAAAGCTTTTGATGTAATTGACCATAGTATTTTAGTAAGTAAATTATGCGCGCTTGACATCGCACCCAGCGTCATGAATTGGATAATAGATTTTCTATCAGGTCTCTCACAGAGAATCAAACTCTCTGAAGGTTGTGTATCCGAATGGGGCACAGTACCTTCGGGTGTTCCACAAGGAACCAAACTAGGTCCATGGCTTTTTTTAATCATGATAAATGACCTAACCGTTAGAAACGCTTCTATTTGGAAATATGTCTAGACGACACTACAACATCAGAGGTAGTAATGAGAGGGCACCAGAGCGACGCTTAAAGTACTGTAAATGAGGTTGTAAATTGGTCAATTAGGAACAGAGTCGAATTAAACACTGACAAATGCAAGGAACTCCGCATTAGTTTTACATCAGACTGTAATTTCCCTCCAGTAGTCATACGAGGTGTTACCATCTCTAGTGATTCAACATGGAATGCACCGATCACTGAAGTAACTAAGAAGGCAGCTAAGAGGCTCTATTTTCTGGTTCAACTAAAAAGAGCCCATGTTCCACAGAAAGATTTATGCCTGTTTTACACCACATCTGTCATCGATTATGCTGCGCCAGTCTTTCATCATGCATTACCTGCCTACCTCTCGCAAGAATTAGAACGCGTTCAGAAAAGAGCAATTCGAAATAGACAGTGCTTATGAGTTTACCAACGGTTGCGGAGCATCATCACAACATTTGCACGCGCACGTTTGAATGCATAATGAGTGACCCGAACCACAAGTTAAGAAAGCTGCTGCTGCCTCTTTTTAAGTGTTACAATTATAATCTTAGGCACTCGCGCACGTTCGAATGCATAATGAGCGACCCGAACCACAAGTTAAGAAAGCTAGCTGCTGCTGCCTCTTTTTAAGTATAATTATAATCCTAGGCACGCGCGCACGTTCGAATGCATAATGAGCGACCCGAACCACAATTTAAGAAAGCTGCTGCTGCCTCTTTTTAAGTATAATTATAATCTTAGGCACGCGCGCACGTTTGAATGCATAATGAGCGACCCGAACCACAAGTTAAGAAAGCTGCTGCTGCCTCTTTTTAAGTATAATTATAATCTTATGCACGCGCGCACGTTCGAATGCATGATGAGCGGCCCGAACCACAAGTTAAGAAAGCTGCTGCTGCCTCTTTTTTAGTGTAATTATAATCTTAGGCACGCGCGCACGTTCACTTTGCCGCGTTGTGTAATGCTTATGGGATGTGGCTGGAGTGATATTAAACTACAAGTATTAGATTGAACATATATTACTGTAGTACAGAATACTTCTGCCAGTAAAAATTTGCACCAGGCTACAATATTCATGTAGATTTAAAAGAGTTAATACCTGCTGCATCGTGCTTCAGAAGGTTTTTAGTACTTTTAGTACCTGGAAAAATCTGCTCTCTATCTTGTCTTTATTTGTCTAGCCAGGTTTTACAAACATTGTGAGTTCTATACAGTCACGTAGTAAGAGCCCGGTCATACGAATTTTGAAAATTTTTAATACTCGGCTTTGAGTTAAATATCGTCCATTAGCCAACAACTATTATTCCATTTTACTTAACAGTTAACGCTTCTGATTGAGATGCTGCGTTCTGATGACGTCGGATGTTGCAAGAATGCTTGTTTTGCCCTCAGTTGCATTGCGTCTACCCCAAATGGTCACGACAGATTGCTTGCCCATCCCGAGATTGATGATGTAGTTAAAGTGTTGTGTTCAGTGTTGACATCCGAAGATGAAGAGAGCGTATGGTTTGCTGCCATGTATGTCAGCAATTAATCCTTTTAGAAAAACAGTTATAATAATGATAATAATAATAAATAAATAATAATAATTATTAAGAGCTTCTTACTATCTACAATTGTTTGTAGTTTCCGTCTGTCAATAGTGTTTCTGAACATGTATAGAGCTTAAAGAAATAAATTGTCCTATTAAACTTGATGAACGGACTTGCAATCACTGGTCGAAATATTGTGGACGAGAGTCTTTACGTCATTTGATCGGTCTTTGCTAGTTTCTTTTTGACACTTTATGCATTAATAAGCATTATTATATGGCTAGATAGTTTCTTGCAACCTGATTGGCTGCTGGCAGGGCGAGATTTCCTTGTAATAACCGGTCATTATGAGATTTTTTTTATTATTTTTTTGACATTTATTTTTGACTGTTCATTTTTTAAGAAATCATTTTTGCCTGTTTTTCGTTACGATTGTCGATTCGGCTGAATGAACATCGTTTGAAATGAGTGCACGCGTGCAAGCGGATATGGAAAATAACTTCCAGTGTTTTTTCATTTTCTTCCGAAAATAGGCTAAAGGTCATATAATAAATAACTTATTAACCTCGTCTGTTCGATCATTACAGAGAAATCTCAGACCTCTGTCTTGTTATAATGACCTCGCTATCGCTCTAATAAGTAGTATATGAATACAAACTAAAAATAATTATTTGCCAAAGTGCTTGTTTTATAGATATTAAACATAATTACCATGTTCTCAGTTGGAACATGAAGTGGCGTTAAAACAAAAAATGTTATTTATATTTTTCAGGATGTTGCATACCCTCGCCAGCCACAAGAAGGGAGTTTTGTATCTAAGAGAGCTACCAGCTGTGGTTCCTTCTTTGAAGGTAATTCATTTTGTATGAATCTTTCATAACAATACCATGTATTTTTGCTCTCACACTGTCTTTATGAAGTGTGTTCTTTATATTTTTAAAATTTTTAAATTTCTGACGGGCGTAGAGTCGGCAACATTAATTTTGTTTTATTAGTAACGGGATTGATTTGTGCATTTGTCTGTCTTGATCCACTCTAGATGCGAAGTTTTGCCTTCACCTTAGCAGATAGTCTAATTATTTGGGTCTTTTTTTACATGGGTGGTAGTTTACCAACGCAGCTAAGGACAGAAAACTAAGGTTTCCTTTGTAGTTAAACTTTTTTGCCACTAATTGCAAAAAGCACTCGGTCTGTTCTCTCTGTCACTTTCATTTCCAAGTTAGTTATTTTGCTCAACTCTTTATAAATTGGAAAGTTTCAGTACGCGGAAATTATAGAGTAGGAAGCTGATGTTTCGAGCGTAAGAGTTGATTTCAATCACGTGTTTTATATACTTTGATTAGTTCTTTTATTGTTTGTCTCCCTCTTTCACAAGAGGATACTGCTCCTAGGTTTGTCCGAAAATGAGGTTAACACTTTCTTGTTATGGGACCTTGTCAAGTGAATAGTATTTTTCGCGCACGCTGATTGGCTAGCTCGGAGGTGATTAGCCAAGTATTATTCACCTCCGAGCAGCCAAAGAAAAACAAAATGGCTTTTCATTACCATTTATGGGTATATTGTGATAAATAAAGTTACTCTTTGACCCACTAGTTATTCAGCTTGTGTGGTATATACTAAAACAATTATTCACCTCAATGTCAGTGAAAGTGCTGGATAATTACCTTGACGTTTCGCGGCTCGGTAAATATCCACTACTATTCACTTCCACTTCGGTGCATAATTGTTAATTAAAACTTGACAATTGCTCTGTTTGAAGAACCGAAACTCTTTAACAAATCGACCCAGACATTTTCACAAGGGAAAATAACTAATGCTAAAACATACAATAATTATAAAGAACTTAAAAGCTCCTGGTAGCACCACACTATTTGTCATTCGGGACTGTTTTTAAAAAGTCTTAAAGTGATTTAGTATAGCAAATTGAGTTCTTATATGTTTACCCTTTTTATCAATCAGGAATTGGACAAAAAATCAGATGTGAGGGACGATATCAGAGAAGAAGTACAAGAAACTTTGGAATATCTGAAGAAACTAGTCAAACCTAAACCCCCAACTTTGAAAGGTAAAGAGTAACATTTGAATAGTGAAAATTAACTCAAAGAACGGAGAAACCATGTTGTTAGATGGTCATGATCCTCTGCTGCACTGTACAATTAATTGTATTTCACAGTATCACCTCGTGTTTCGTTGTGCTCTAAAGTATGTTAATAGGACACTATACATTGGGAAGTGTTACCAGCAAACTTCATCACAGGTTATCTTGATTTAAGTATGAAAAGCTAACTACACTTAAACATAATTTTGTGTATTTTGTTCCAGTGGAAAGTTCACACACGATTATTGCTTCATGGGAACTGGTTCAACCAAAAAGTGGTTTGGAAGTCACATATGATCTCTATATGGGTAAAGTTGAACATGAATATTAAGACATTAGTGTATTTCATAGATCAGGGATTTTTTTAACTATTCCTGCACCTTAGACAGTGAAAGATTTCGAGGAATCTGGAACGAAGACAGTGAAAGATTTCGAGGAATCTGGAAAGATTTCGGAGTCCATGTTATCGCGAAGGAGAGAAATTCACAACGAGACGTGAAAACACTGTAGTCGCTTACCTTGTCCCACAGCGCGTGCGCATTAGTCATTTATTTACTGTTGAAGGTGATTAGACCTGTTTGAAATAGCTCAACATACAAACCATTACCGATGTTCTGTTCTGAATTTAAGCACGAGAAGCCTTATGGAGTATCACTTAGGTCACCTTTTCGAATCCCTATCTTAATCGTAATAACAATTTTTGCGACTTATAAGTACTTAAATTAATAATTAATTATTGATTAAGTTAAGTATACAATCGAAAAAGTCGTTTTATAACACCATTGAACCGCGATATAAACTCAGTATCATAGTTTGGGCTTTTGTTACACCAAGGGCGTAGCCAGGGGGTCCTGGGGTGACTGTGGAACCCCCTTTTGTAAGCTTTTTTAACCAAACAAATTATGAGCAGTGAGAACTGAACTAATCTAGAAGCTATTTTGTAGGCTTTTCCTTCCCACTACTCTCACTGCTCATCCGAAACATGTCACATTAAGCCGAAAGACGGCGTGGAGGTCGACATGACAATCTGGTGAGAACCCTCACTTTGACGCAATGTGATCCCCCCTTTGAAAAATCCTGGCTACGCCCCTGTACACTTCGCGACATTTCGTGTTATTTTTGTCACTAATACTGTATCGCGCCATGTTGTTATCGTCAGTTTTTAACATTTTAAGGATATTTAACGTAATATGCCAAGTTTAACGTTTTCCTTGCGTTTTTACTTTATTTGTTAATGTTTTTAGATGAAAAACTTGTTTATTCGGGACCTAAGACAAGTTTTACCGCTGGAGAGTTGAAACCCGTATCAACTCATTCATTTTATTTAAGAACCAAGACAGAAGGTGATAACAGCCCTTTCAGCAAGATTGTTTCCACTTCTACTCCGGAGTCAGGTACAATCTTATGTCTGTATGCTGTAGAGGCAAGAACATGTGCACTTAGAGTTTCATTTTGCAGGTCTTGATAGTCACGGGATTTCAATTAATACCACACTATGAAAAATTGTACAACGCTAGTTTGAATACACGTTTTTGTTTATAAGAAAGTGCTTTCAGCTCTGAAGGCTGGGATGAGTATTTCGAAGAATTTTCAAAATTAAATTTACTGAAAGTAAAGGGGACAGGTTGGCGTAGCGGTAATCACTCGCTCCTCTCACCTCTACGACCTGGTTTCGACTCCCGGGCTCCGCACGTGAGCTGAGATTTGTTGATCTCAATCTGACTCCGAGGGTTTTTCTCCGGGTACTCCGGTTTTCC
>JAOEHV020276289.1:0-12074 GCA_025447995.2 Isaurus tuberculatus | reverse complement strand
CTGCAAAAGCAACACCAAACAGTCCTCAAAGAAATTCCCTGACTTTTCCCTGACTTTTTACCTTGAATAATTTTTCATTGACCAAAATCTAAATTCCCTGACTTTTCCCTGACCTTGAGAAAATAATTTTTTTTCCTGACCTGTGGCAACCCTGTATATACTATTGTAAATAATCTTTTTGGAATTGATGGACCCATGTAAAAGTATTGTGGACCTTATTGGCAGGTAAAATGTCGAAACTAAATGAAAGGTTGCTGAAGTTAATTTTTTCCCTATATTTTTCATCGTGACGACTGTATGATCCATATTGCGCCAGCAAATACCGAACCAAAATATAGTGTCTTACACGACTTCTCTCATTAGTAACCTCGGTCCAGTCCCCACGGAATGTTTGCTAATTTATATACATCAAGATCCCTTCAGAACTGAGCGAAGTAAGAAAAATTCAGTAAAACTAACTTATGGCAAAAGATATAGACTGTTCTGGTGTTGGTAGAGCGGTATGGCTGATTAAGGTAAGCAGTTACTAAGGCGAAAATGATCCAACTGCCAGAAGAAAATCCAGCCAAAAATCTTTCAGTCACCATTTTAGACCTTATTTTTGTCATCAGTAGGAACCAAAATAAAAAGATTTCTTTATTTAACGTTTGAATGGTTGTTCCACCAATACTTGTCAGACAATGATGAATTTTGAAACTTTTTCTATTCAAGCACTTCATTTTGATATGCTGGCAGACAACAACCCAAATCATCTAATAAAATATTCAAAATGTCACATCGAAATTGATTACTTACTTGAGAAGGCAGCGGCAAACTGCTCAACATTTTTATCGAAATCTAAAAGAAAAATGTGAGGCCACGTGCTGTGATAACTGATTATATAAGAAAAATGTCAATGTTTCGAAAAAATTGCAGTTGTTGCCAAAACCTTAGAAAATAAATCATAGAACTATGAGACTCATTGTTTTTTATTGAGTATGTAATTGATATATAAAAGGTATTTAATTTTCCTGTACCCGGTTGTTTTGTGCATTTTAATAAGTTATTACTAATTGAAGATCTAGTGTAAAAACAATGTAAGGACCGTAAGTTACTTTTGATGAAGTTGTCAACTCTCCCTACATTATTCCTATTATCTCTTCATAACTTTTGGGAGAATTTAGCATTTCATACAGTCACGTTATTTTTGCACTAGACAAATATGATTTAAGTGACTTTTGATCAAGATCTCAACTCTTCCCACATTATCCCCATTATCTCATCATAACATTTACCCACTATACGGCAGGTACCCAAGTATGTGGCCAGTCTGTGGCACCAGGCAGATCCTCAATCTGGTATTGTCGGCACTCTTCAAATTAACAAGTAAGAATAAAATTACAGTATTTGCTGTGTTGTTTTTTTTTGTGCTTGTGAGTTTTGACAGGTTAGCGAGATCTCTGACTGTCAAATAGGGGCCATGTGTTCCATAGTTACCCAGCCTTGCCAAAAGTTGAAGATTTGTGGTACAATCTTTCTTTTGCTACACTGGTCGCATACAGAAATGTAAAGCTATTTGGGTTCTCTAGTATTATACTCTCCAACCATAAGCTCAGGTTTTTTATGATCTAGTATTGTTGTCATATTAAAATATGGTATTAGGTAAATTGCATGCTCTTCCCCATTCCCAAAATCTCAGCATTCCAGCCACTTAGAGGCCATTGATATTTAAATTAAATTAAAGCAACCAACCACTGAAGTTAAATGATATTTTTGTTGAAAACTACACTGTATCAATCAATTAATTAGAAGCTTATATATCAGGTGAAGGTTAAATTTTCAAAACTTAACATTAATCTGGCTTTCTTCTTCAGAAATCCACAGAAGAATGAGGTTTGTATATTAGGTTTACTTATATCTAAAGATGGAACAACAATTTGATTAACTGAGTAATTAAGAAAAAGTTAAACTGTCTTTTCTTTTAAAAGTTACCCAAATAATATCAGGAATTTGAAAATTCTAGTTTTTAATTACCGACTTGTTAACTTCCTTTTAATTATATTGAAATACATAAAATTATTATATTTAGTTTTTATTTACCGTATTCGCTTGAGTAATTGCCCATAAGGCTAATTTAATTTTTGTTTGTCTCAGAAGGGTCCTTTTTTTGCTTTTAAATTAAATTATGTCTAAAATCTCAAACCAAGTTTTACATTATAAGTTACCTTTTATTGCTTTTTTTCAATCATAGTTTCTAGAGTAAATGCTTTTAATTAATATTTTTTTTTATTTGGTGCTTAAATGAGTTATTGACTGAGTAAAGTTTCTCTTTACTATTTTTCCTTTTAAGTTTTATTAGCATGTTTTTTTAAGAAGTGAAAATATTCTACACAGTTTTGTTGTGGTAGACCAGTTTTCAGTCAAGGGGGTTTGTATGCATACAAATTACCTCCTCCAAAGACTGCGCATATAATTATTGAATCATGTTAGCAAACTGTTAAAAAGTTAAACACAAAGTTATGGGGTATTATAAAGGTAATGGGGTATATATATAATACAATTTTTTTTAAAAAAAAATTAATGGTGATTTAAAGTTTGTGGGTACATTTGGTGTTATTAAGGTTTATTTTCTCTTTTTACAAAAATAATGAAAATTGAAAGGTTTGTTAGGGTTTGTCACATCAGAATTTAGATTGCCAAACTGGTATGAAAGGGTTTGCTCTCTCCTGAATACAGCCTACATTACTGATAGCAAACAAAAGAATATGTTATTCTGTAAGACAGTCAGCTATACAATTTACATTACAGGTTCTATTTAAAATGTCAGAGCAACTTGCTGTTATAGAAGATACTGAAGATGCCAAGGTACCACGGCAGTATAAGATGTTGATGTCAAAAGTGGATCAGTCATTAGCTGTATTATCAGAGGGACCAACTGGTGTGTACTTTACAGTACAACTATTATAATACGATAGTTGGCTCTTTGATTTTCATGTTCACTCGGAAAAAAAAATCCATAAACTACAAAATGTGATGTACCAGGAGTGCTTAATGTTAAAATTAAAGTTGTTTATTTCTGAATTTCAGAACTTAGCCCTTGTATACCTTGTACCTTTTCATTTGACAAAAGAACCATTTTTAATATCTAGTTTGTAAGCAAACTCATTAAAGACTAAAGTGTACCAAACATTTATTAGAAGTGTAAAACTTGTTGAATTTGTCTAAAAAGCTAAGAGTTGCAAGTACTGGATTTTTGATTAAAAATTGAATATAAATTACTTGCAGCCAATTAAAATGCAAACCAACAACATTGGCCATTAGTAAAACTATGTCCTAAAAGAAGCCTACAGCATCAGAACAGCTATTAGTAGCTCAAACACTTCAGCAGTGGCTCATTGGTAATAACTGTTATACATATTTTACACTATGGCCTTTTTAGCATATGCAAGTTTTCAGTATTAACACTTGTATTTTGATATTTTAGCTTTGCCTTTTGACTGTTTTTGACTTCACTTTTGTCAGTGCTCATGTTAGTAAGGGAAATCCATTTATTTTCAGTGTTTTGGATAGAGTGCAAAAGAAATTTCAATTGGATGGGAAGGTTTTCAAAGTGATAGAGAGTATTTGATTTGTTTTCAAAGTTACTGACTTGTTTTATGATTTTATGTATTTGGAGATGAAGAAGAAAGTGCTGAAAAGAATTTAGACAAAGGTAAATTAGATTAACATTTTAAAACTGATCACTATCCAGTAAAAACTGACTCATGTTGACAAATGAACATAAAATGAGTAGAATTAGATTTGATTACAAGTGACAGGTATGATACTATAACAGACTATTGTGGACCTTTAGCCAAAGGGGGGCTAGTAATAGGACAGAGCTGAAAAAATGGTAAATGGACACTCGGATTAATTTTATACTTCTATAAAGTCTGCAGTCAGTGCTATAGTTATTTAATAAGTATTCTTTTACTGAGTTGTTTAACTTTTGGCAAACATCCTCACTCTTTGTTCTTTGGAAAGAGTTCTGGATGACTGTAAGTTGATAGTGTTTTTATTCATCTTAAATGGGATTGTTATTAATTTCGAAACAGTCAAAATTCCCTAGCCCAAGTTGTTGTAATAACAGAATAGCAATCAGCCTTGTTTATTATTTTAAATGCACCTTTGGGTATATTCATTAGTTATGGAAAAGGCACTGACAATATAAAATGTGTCACAGACTTTACTTTTATTTCCCCATGATTGTATTTTAAGCAAAATATAAGCACTCTTTATTTTTCCTCCCTCAGCCCAGCCACCAACAGAAGGTGGTACTTGTAATACAACATTATTGAATAGAACAATTTGCGTAAAGTGTCTTGCTGAAAGGATATAACATTAAAACACAGTGGTCTGGTTGTGAATTCACAAAATTACATTTAATATTCAAACATGTCCTACTGATGGTAAGCAGCTAACTATGAGATTTTTTAAGTTTCGTTTCAGATTTTACAGTGGTTGATTTTAATGAACTATTTAAATATTTCTGTGTAGAATTAATAGTTTCTTCTACAATGGCTGTGGCAAAGGTCTGGTACTAGTCTGTGTGTTGGGAAAAACAGCTTGTCTCACTGGTTACAATAAGTTGTGTTTACATTGCAGGCTCAAATCTTAATTTGACCTGGAACAAAATAGTTTTTTTATGATTATCTATTTTGTGTTCTTAATATTTTTTTTTGTTTCTGACATGGTTATGATAATTAGCAAAGCTGGCCATTGAAGGAGTTGTTGTCCAAAGAGCAGACTGTCGCCCTACACAAAGCTTGGATTACATGCTTATGAAAAAGTTAGTCTCACTTGGTAATGTTATAATATTGTTGTTTGCATTATTTTCCAACTTGATTGAACCTAGCTTTATAAAATGAGTTGGTAGTGAAACAATCCTGAGTTTAATTTTAACCGGATGTAAAAAAATTTCTGTTACCAGGCCTAGGGCATGGCACCAGTTTTTACACTTATTCAATTTTTGTACCTTAATGAACAAATATTTAGATATTTAATTAGTGATTTAATGATCATTTTCAGGATTTTAAGAAAAGTAACTTTGTATTTGTTTAAATTATGTTTCAATGAATGTTTTTTTTTTACTGAACTTGATGTCTTTTTGCTTGTTATGAACTTCAGAAAGAGCATTTTGCAGGCAAGTAAGCCTGGTGGACAGGCACAGTTGCTGACAAAAGGCGTTGTACACTATAAACCTGTAGCTGATCATGCAGAAAATGTAAGATTTTGTAAAATTTTTATTAAAAACTATAGTTTGCTGTTTATAAAAAATTTAAATTTAAAGTTCATGGTCAAGTTGTTCATGTCTATTATAATTTATTTAGAAGAAAATATGTGAAAAAATACTTATTACATTATAATAGTAATGATAATAATAACAATAATTATAAACAAAAAATAATAGATGTATACAATTACCCCATTTGAAGTCACCTGACCAGTGACTCACTGAATTACAGGGAGACAGCTGTCACAAGGACCATGGAAAAGTGAGATTATTTGTAAAGCTTATAATATGGATTTTGAATGAACTTGTGACCAGCAGAAGTTGGCTTCAACAAGCATTGCTTGTATGTCTGCAAGTCATATAATGTTGATGAAAATTAATACTTCGACGTTGAAGATGTATTTAAAATTTATAAAGGGTAGTAGTTGCAATTAGTAATCAGTGACAAACTGACACAGTATTATAGGTAATCAGGGCAAATGATGGGAAAAGACAAACTTGATACTTGAAAAAGTAAATATTCTCTCCTAATATACCCTAGACAGTGTCCAGGGTGGTTATAATTGAATAAATGTGATATTTCGTAAATTCCAAAACATAAACTTCAAATCATTCATTCAGTGTTCTTGTAGAGTGACAAGATTTTACTGACATGTCTACTGACAAAAGATCAAAGCTCTTAAACAAGTTCTTGCACTATTAGACTCAACCATCAAATCACAAAATGACTTTTTACATTATCCATGATTAATGAAAACTTGAGTTGGGGTTCTAAAGTTGTAAAGGTGAATCAATCATTAACTGCAAACGCTTTCTGTTTCCACTTTTCCTGCATTCCTTGAATCCTAGGTGCCCAAGTTAAATTATCAAAATATATTTTTATCAGATTCTAAAAATTTCTAAAAATAACTTTAAAAGTTTCAAAAATGCTTCAAAAACCAGGAATTTGAACTTATTATATTTTTTTTAAATTTTGTTTTGCTAATTAACACCGAATGTGAATTTGTTGCTTAATGTCTTTTAATGATTCTGTAAATAGATCCAGTATGATAAGAAGAAGAAGGAAGATGGAAAGAGAGCCCGAGCAGATCAAGAGGAGGTCAAAGCTCAGCTCTTTGCCGCTTTTGAACGTCATCAGTATTACCACCTGAAAGATTTACTCAAGATCACACAGCAGCCAATAGTAAGTACCTGACTCTCTCTCCCCTCCCTTCTAACTATGTTTGCCACTTCTGAACATAATCAGTACTATAACCTGAAAGATGTAATCAAGTTCATACATCAGGCAATAGTAAGTAACTGACCCTCTCTCCCCTCCCTTGTAACTGTAAATTTGCCACGTCTGAACATCATCTGGCGTATTACACTTAATGAACTGGTCAACATCACACATTAAAAACCAATCAGCCTTTCCCTCCAAACAAAAATACGTTTGATTTTATCTTTTGTATATAAAATTTATACCCTCATATGCCCTTTAGATAAAAAGACTGGTTTTGGCAGTAGCTTGGAACGTTGGTTTACGTTGGGGTACAACGTTTTTGTTTTGTAAAAATGAGTTGTGGTTAGTTAGCTTTGGAACTAGTTCAAGTTCTGTACCTTCCAAAGGTCTTGAAATTTTTGTTTTTGTTTTTTTTGCAGGTTTATTTGAAGAGTATATTGAAAATCATAGGGACTTATAATACCAAAAATCCTCACAAGAACATGTGGGAACTCAAACCAGAGTACAGACATTATGATAAGAACAAGGAAGAAACCTCTTGACATAATTATTATCTCAGTTTCTTAAGAACGTCCAAATACTGCTCTAAAACAGTGCTTGGATCAGGCCAACATTTAATTCACAGTTTAAAAAATGTGACTCCGTCCTGCTTACACGAGGCTGCTTCGGCATGGAACGTCCGGAGTTTTCTTGACAAAATTCATAACTTAAGTGAAACTTCTTGTGGACGGAGACTTTGACTCGTTAAGTTGGGTTAGGATCAAACTCAATTGTTTTGAGCTGTCAACAACTACCAAATTTTAATGTATTTTGTTATGATTCATTTGATGTATTTTAAAGTTAGCATAATTTGAAGCGTTGCAAAACGAAAGTCTGAATATGCAAACGAAATATCTCTGTGTGATCTAAATGTGTCTCGAGCAAAGCAATATAATTTTATGTTTAATTAGTTTAAATAATATTTGTTTTTCAATTTTCTAAATACTCTGTATTTTTTCAAGGAATTAAGAGAAATTTAGAGAAAGTCCAAGTTAAATTCTTCTCATGTTTCTGCCTCTTTGTATCTTTACCCATAGTTCTTGTGGCTCTCAAGGCCTACTCCAGGGCCCTCCATTAGAGGCGCCTTTTTCAACGTTACTAGCCTCCTCCCAATCGAATTTTTTCAATTGTTGCCGCAAAACATTATTGCTATGTCATAGTAGTATCAGGATAACTCTTTTTTTTACCGTTGAGACTTAAAAGGTCTTCTTGTTTTACCGCTTTTTATTGCCAGTTTACATCTTATTTTTTGTTCAAGAATTATTAGCATACTGAAAAATTTTTACAGAAGTATTTATAGAGAAACGTCCAGGAAGAGCCCCTCACCCTCTCATCCTCAAAACGTACGTCTAGCGTTTCTTATTCTGTAAAACAAATCGATACGGTTGGTTTTTCCGTTATTACGTTAACGTAAGGGTGACCATGCTAAGAACATATCCGAAGGTAAGAATAACCAACGGACAAGAAAATGAAAATGACTTTGTTTTTCTCGTCTGATGCAACATCATGAAAGTCAATATAGAAAAACTTTAAATAAACAGTATCTAGGCGGAAACATGAAATTATTGCTGTTTCAAAACTGTGAGAAACATGCATGAAAGACCTCGTGCTGAACATAGCAATTACATTTTCTGTTACTCGAGTATCTAAAATAACAAATCAGAATTAAGTTAGGAGTGTTCAATGTTGATATTTTTCAAAAGATTCAAATACATTGAGCAAAGGCCGAAGTTTAGGCATTCTGATAGTGAAAATATAGCAGTTAAACGTTCGGCGGCAGCTTTGATCTGAAAGACTTAAAATAGTGACCACGCTTGCCAAGATTCTACAGATATCAATATATGTTTTTATGGAACCTTTGGAACGCTTCGTAATCATGTATGAGTTAACTTCAATGGCAATATTAGGAATCCTCTCATTTTTCAGCTTTTTAATTCTTAACAATAAGTAGTTGCCTTGAGATTTTAACTATGTGAATGTGAAAGAAGCACAATGAATAATTATCGATAGTTTCCATCCCTATTTATTGGAATGGTTTTTAAAAGCAGCGAGGGTGAAATTTGATAAAAAATTAAGAATAAGCTATAACCTTTGATGTTTTATTCATAGCCCAAATTACAAGTACACGTCAAATATACATTATACTTACAGCATAGGATTTTTTAATAGCAATGCCAAACAGTCGAGCAAAGAGTAAGTCGATAAGAATTTAAAGTACCCCGGAATTTTGTTTCAAGTTTATGTTTATTTTAAGCTTTGTTAAAAGATTGAGCGTAACTAGAGTCCGATTAATTGGATTATTTCTCTGAAAGCAGGGGACAATTGGAAAAAAATGTGCCGATTATGTGCAAAATAGCTTGAGCCGCGTCAAAATTTGCTGATTTCTAGGGAAAAAAGACGGAAGGAGGGATGAGGCGGAAGATGAAAAAGTTTTTTTTAGTTTTATCAAGTTTAATTTGATCGAAAGTAACAGAGGGAATTAAAAAAATTATATAGATATAAAAAATCAAATCTTTAAGGTCAGTGCAAAACTAGGTGTTGTTCACCAACGTACTTTGATAAGGAAATCAACCGTTAACCAATCAGAAGGCGATTATCTCCCGCCATACATGACGTCAGCAGTAGCACAAGTCGTGCGCTCTCCACTCACTACTGTCGGTTTCACATGTGCCTGTAGTTTGTCAAACTTTTTTCTTTGATTTAATCTACTAAATTTGACAAAAAACTGTGGTAGTTTTTTACGACAAATAATGTCTTGGCAAACTTATGTTGATAACAGTCTCATTGGCTCGGGAAAAGTACAAAGAGCATCTATACATGGCCACGATGGATCGTGCTGGGCGGCAAGTCCTGATTTCAAGGTATGGTTCGCTGCTAGATGAGTTACTTTCACAGCATTGTTTTCACCTTATTTTTAAATGATATTTCTGATTGAGAAAACTTAATTTAAGGTTCAATAGTTATATTAAAGTTTTAATTTAACTTTATCTACAGTTGTGGACAGAACAGGGCATCATTTAGACATTTTCAAAACTTAACGAAAGATATTTCAAAAGTATTTAGTATTCTCATTAACAATAACATAACTTTTATAAAATAATAACTAAAACTCGGAAACAAATTTCAGCAGAAGGTCGTTTTTAGAAGAATTTACTGTTAATCTTTTCTGTAGGTTCAGCCAGCAGAAGCGCTCGAGTTACAAAAAAGTCTTAAAGATGGCAGCGTAAGTTCCAAGGCGATAGCCGGAGTGAAGTATATGATGCTGCGAAACGACCAAGATCGAAAGACGTTGTATCTGAAACTGAAAGAAAAAGGCGGTTTTTGTGTATGTCAGACGAAGCAAGCCATTGTGATAGGAGGTTATGACGAATCGGCTGGAGGCGCAGGAAATTGTAATAATGCAGTTGAAAATCTAGCAACTTATCTTCGAGATCAAGGGTACTGAAAAAAGGGAAGTTAAATGATGCTGCAAAACGATGACCTAAAACTGGACTTTTGTAAACTAACTAGGCTAAAATTTTAGGAGCTGTGAAACTGAAAAGTATAAAAAAAGTTAGAGCAAACTGTTTTAAAATGCTTTTCCTGATCACCGATTTCCTTTCACTTTCCGTGAATGCTTAAAATGTTTTATAAACTTTTCAAGAAATATGTGTTCAAGCTTTGTGTTAACATTTGTTTTGGGAAGTTTTTCTTCCAAAAGAGTTTGTTTATTAAAAGCTTATATTGTTCTCTTTATTTGCCATTTGGCTTTCAATATTACTGAGTTAGTTGGAAACATTTTTGTGTACTATTGAATGATTGAAATAACAGTTTGATTAAAAGCCATTGTTTGTCTGACTCGTGTTTGAACCTATTTTTGACTGCTAGAAATGTGAGCAATAATTGTTTTTAATAAATAAAATAGCAGTATCTAAAGACAACATGTGCCAATATATAACTAAGGCTTGAGCTAATGTCAGATCTGATATCGTTAATTCAGTTCCTTGCCAGATTCATTTCAGATCTATTCGTGTTGATTGTTGATGCAGCTTGCGCTTCAAAAAAAACGAACAGTTTACAATGAGTGGAATAATTCAGGGATCTACTTAGTTTTTCTAAGCAAAGGGCGGCCAAGCCCCACCAGAAGGCAATCCACTAGTACGTATACTTGTTGGTAAAGAAATACCTATGGGACTGGTGGGGTTAGCTTTCTACGCATGCGTGCCTAAAGCATTTCATAGGTCAACTGATCACCACGGGAACGCGAACGGAGCATCATTATCGTTCAAAGTAATTTACATAAACAAATTAACTTCCCAAAGTTGATATGTAAGTGATGGACCATTAGAAGTTGGGGGAGGGGGTGGCAATTTCAGAAAAAAAAACATTTTTTGCAAGCACGGCTCTCCTAAAAAAAATCCTACAGAAATTGCAAAAGGTTTGAGGATGAACAAAAATCCTACAAAACCCGTCTCACGAAAAAAAAAGAAATTGTGCATAAAAAAAATTGCCTCCCCCCTTCCCCAATTTCTAATGGTCCACCCCTAAGCCAGAAAAAGGTATAATCTACAGACAAACCGGCACAAACAAGAAATGTCTATAATAAAATTTACATCGGATGTGTCATTTTTTACTCATTTTAACTTACCGTATTGGACTTTGAATTTTATCTTTTTATGTCACCTGAGGAAGAGTAGTCGAACTACCCGAAAATTTTTGGTTAGAATAAAGACTTGAATGAACCACTTGCTTGGTTAACTGTTTGCATTATGCATTGCTCACTGCTCACAGTTTTAGCAATCTTGTGACTCCACAATATAATCCTATAATGTGTAACCGTACATCGTGTGCCCAAGTTCAGGAGCTGCCATAAAGCCAGTATGGTTGTAACCGGGAGAGCACATTCTATACTTTTTTAACACTATATATATACACCTATATATACACACATACTTAAAAGGCAACTTTGTTCATTAACCTAAAAACGAAAAACCTAAAACCGCAAATCCACCCCGCGAACTACAAAAAAATCGTGTTAATCATGATAGTCTAGTGCAAAACAAATCCGAGTAGTAACCAGTCGGTCGTCGGTTCCGAATGCAAACCAAACCGTGGTACTAAACTCCAACTTTTTTCCAACACGTTTCACTCACTATTTGAAATATTTAGTTCAAAGCGTTTTTTGGGTCATTTTGGGGGTGTTTGGTCAATTTTTTTTTTCGGTCGGATTTTCGAAAAAAGGCGTTAGTCCATGGTTTTGGTCGGATTTTGGGTCATTTTGGAGGTATTTGCTCAAAATTTTTTTTTGGTCGGATTTTCGAGGTAAGGGGTTAGTCCATGGTTTTGGTCGGATTTTGGGTCATTTCGGAGGTGTTTGGTCAAACTTTTTTTGGTCGGAGTTTGGAGGTAAGAGTTAGTCCATGGTTTTGGTCGGATTCTCGGTCATTTTGGAGATGTTTGGTCAAAATATTTTTTTGGTCGGCTTTTCGAGGTAAGGGGTTAGTCCATGGTTTTGGTCGGTTTTTTGGTCATTTTGGGGGTGAGTGGTGAAAAATTTTTTTTGGTCGGATTTTCGAGGTAAGG
>JAOEHV020276191.1:0-12076 GCA_025447995.2 Isaurus tuberculatus | reverse complement strand
AAATGATTTACTACTAAAGTCCTTTCAAACAAAATCTCAAAAAAGGAAAGTTTGAATTTGATCATAGTGGCACTTTATTAATTTGAAGTTCACTTATTCAACAACAAAAAAATCAAACCATTATATTACCTTCACTTGCATATCTTCTTGAGAAATCAGACAAAATAAATTGGTTTTACATTTACTTAGTGAATTATACGTTGTTTGCGTTCGGCACAAACTATTTTTATCAAACATTTAACTTTCATTTGACGAATAATTTGCGTTTAGAGTGTCGCAAAACTGCCCTAGTGTAAAAAATGTGTCGGTGGAAAAGAAAGGCCGATAACTCTAAATTACTTGTTAAGCGTGCAGCTGCCTCGCTAGTTTTTTTTTCACATTGTTTCTTTTATTGAAAAGCAAAATAAGAATCTAAATTAATGAATGCTTAAAAACAAGCAGTTTTCACGATTGGCCGTTTAACTTAATTTTGGCTTCCTGAGGCGTTAATGACACCATCCATCAGCAAAAAAAAAAAATTTTGAAACCACCATTCGTCTTCACTTCTACTTAAATATTTGACTTCAGAGTTGAAGGGCATTACACACAAGAAACAGACTCCTGTCAAGTTCATTGAAGCAGTTGATATGTTGATCAAAACTTTCTATTTTGTAGCGGTCATGGTGTTGGTTATTTGCCCCGAGGTCTTGGCGAAACTACACTTTCCTCTTAACATCCAAAAGCTACCATTTCGTGGTAAGTTACGCAATGTAACAAACAGGATTTAAAAAATAACATCGCTAAATAATCTTTACCTCACCTTAACAATTTTAATTTTTTTTAAACATTTTAACTTAAGATCCTTTCTCAAGAACGCGAAGGTTGAAAAATACACCAAATTCAAGAATTTGGTAGAAACATTTCTTAGGCTAAGAAAGCTTATGGCATTTTTAATCAAAGGTTGCAGAAAGACGCAAAATTCACGTTTTTTTACTCATATTGTCAGTGCTACATCGCCGATACTGTAAGCAACAAAAATGTAAATTTTAGAAATATAATTAGCAGTTGAGTGTATTTTTAAAACAGGCAAACCGTATATAATCTAAAAACAAAAAGTAATGTCCCTGCATGCGGCAGACAAGAACTTAGATTTTATGTCTCACAGAAAAATATGAAAATTCTGCTGAAAGAAAAATAACAAACCAACAAACACCTTCGCTGGTGTATTTAGGAACATTGAAGACATTTTAGGCTGAAAACCCCGAAACATTTAAGTACGCGATTAGCTTTGTTTTAATAATAAGAGGTGCTTAATTAGAAAGTGTTTATTCGATGAGCAAGTTTATTTTCATTTTTAGGATTTATTAACATTAAAAATAAAGCGTCTGGGGAACAAATTGCTTTTTTTCTTAGAACCGGAAAAAAAATCTTTAAGGAAAAAAAATTCCAAAAAAAAGTTTACGATAATATTACTTTAAAAGTAAAATTAATTATTTTTTGTCCAAATAATGTAAGAATTCGAATATATACACTCTTTTGTTATAAGAACCTTTTTTATAAGAACGTCAGGCTAAAAATCGGCCAAAATTGAAGAACATGCTAAGAACACAGCCGAGGCTGAGGACTGGTCTAGAACTTTATTTTGTTACATTACAGCACAAAATCATAGAATCGGCAACATTGTTTGCAACTAGAATAAAATACATGAAAATTTTACGAGAACAATTTGCAGGACTCATTATTTTCTCTTTCTTTATGTCAAATATCGAAGCTCGTATCTTCTTAGATACACATACAGTGTCTGGACAGCAGCCAATGACTAAATTTTGTTTTATAAACTAAACACGATAAAAAAAAGTCATAACTGTGTTTAATAAAACTTTAGCGAACTTAAAACCCCTAATAAACTTAAGAACATTTTTAAGAACATTTGAGGCTAAAATCTCCAAAATATTTAAGAACATTCAGCCTCGGGCTAAAAATAAGACGATCTTATAAAAAAAAAATAAAGAGTGTATTACCTTATAGATAGCTTGCTAAATGTTTTAGGAAAAAAGATATAAACAACGTGCATGAAATCGTTGTCTTTATTTTAACTTAAATAAGATCGAAAGCAATAGTACAAAACACAATTATGTCTAGAGTTTCTAAGCTTCATTGAAGCTGCAATAGAAATAAAAATTTGCATATGCATGATCTCTAATAGTTCTAAAACAAAAGGTACATGTGTTTTTAAGTTTTATTATTCCTCTGAAAAGGTTTTTTTTTGTACAGCTGCAGGTGAAAATAAATTGAAAACAATTGCATGTGTTTACTTTTATCAGTTGGGCGACTGGGAAGATATCTGAAGATGAATTTACAATTTAATTGATCGCAGAATAATGAAACCAGATTTTAGTTGTAGGTCAAGTTACTCAGTTCTCTAAAAGGTTTTTAAAACGTTTGCTAGTGCAATTAAATCAAAAACTGGTAAAAAAATGTTTAGGTTCATTAAACGCACCCGAAACAATTAAAAAAATGGAAAAAAATTAACGGAAGATTTTAACTTAATAAGCAGGAAAAAATAATTGAATGCTGATTGGTCAATGAAAAGGGATACGTATTTTTTTTTAATTTCGCTTGTGCAGAGAGCAAAATTACTCGCTCGCGATTGGTCCTCAAGTCGCTTAGCAGCAGCTTATGCTATCGAAAAGTTGTTGCCAAAAAATTTCTGTAACAAAGGCCTCTCGTTTCGAGATAGTTGACGTGGATTATATCGAAGAATTAAAAAACAAGAGCGAAAATGAAAACAGAAAGAAAAGCACGGAGTACTGGAAGAACGTTTTCAAAAAGTGGGCAAATGAAAAAAACTTTCAGGCAAATTAGAAGAGAACGAGAGCGATGCCCTCGACCAAACACTGTCTTCATCAAAGAATCAGCTTCTGCCGGAGTGAGTTGAAAGCGTTTTGAACGCTTTCACATTGTTTGAAAAATCAAAAACTTATATTTTGAAAGATGAAAGTTTGTTAGTAGGCATGGTTTTCAATGTCCTGGTATCTTGGTGCAAAAATAAAATTTCATGCAGTTCGTTTGTAGTGATTGATTCTTTGTCAATATTAAATGGCTTCCTATGACTGATTACTCAAGAACGGATTCAGAAATTCAGTAATTTTGCCTTCTATGTTATTAACAAGTAATCGAAATGGGTCCTCGTACTATGCGACTCAGAAAATTTCAGCAACTTCTGACATCCTTAAACTACCTATACTATATTGAACTCAATAATAACATGGTTACTTGAAATTGATAGTTAAAAAGTTTTCGGTCTTTTGAAATAATTTTTACTGAGAGGTCATTTAATACACGCTTTTTTTTATAAGAACCAGTAAATTTTGCCGAGGCCGCTCATTGTTCTTAATTTTTTGGCTGCTTCAGTCTCAATTTGTTCTTAATTTGTTCTTATTTCCGTGAGCGGTTTGAAATGATGAGAAATCAAAACAAAACTACAAGAGAAACATAAATGAGAAACGGTGCTTCTGTGTTTTTACTACATTTTTCAGCTTCAGCCTGAGCTTGTTCTTAAATTGTTTTTAATTTTCGGCCAGTCTGAGCCTCGTTGTTCTTATAACTTTGTTCTTATAAAAAAAGAGTGTACAGGTGCAACCAAATTGAAAAAAAAACCGTAACTTTACGTAAAATGTTTAATCATTTGCATTAATGAATTGAATAGAAAAACCAAAAAAACCATTTGTAAAAAGATATGCCAATTTGTAACTCAATCTGACAACATTTAATATTTCAAAACTGACGGACTCTAACATAAAAACAATATTTGAAAAATACACATTACTGCAACATTTAAAACTTAGTGTCCAATGCTTTTTTACTCTTCATTTTTGTGTTTTTAGCCGAAAAACCAAAAAGATTTGAATCACTTTTCAAATCAGAAGTTAAGTTGTCCCTTTTTCCTGTCGTTTTTCGTGCAACTTGTCTCGCAACGTCAGTGTTAAACACCCCGTGCAATGGCTAAAATCATTGCGAGACAAGGTGCAGATAGCGTTGCCGAAAGTAGAATCCAGTTCTACTTTTCGCAATAATTTAAGTAACGAATTTCAAGTTGCAGGAGCCATTGCGCTGTGGTAACATGACTTGCGGGAGTGGCGTTGCGACAAGTTGCATGAAAAATTGCGTCATGTAACATCAGCTTTAACCTTGCCTTTTTTTAATTTAAATATTTTTGATTGAGTCAAACTTATAAAGCAATACTTCCACTGATTTATTTATTTATTTTATTTTGTCTCTTTTCAGATGAAGTGAGCATGGAGCAAGACTGCAGAGATGTCTTACCATTTTCTTGTATATTTTTCACTGCGTTCTGTGACAGCTCTCGACCAGATGAAATACAATATGCTCAAAAAAACTGCGCGAAGTCTTGTAATTTCTGCTCTATCAAACAGAAACATTAAATGGTTATTTTCCATTTAAACTGCTCAGCTTTCAAACTTGGTAAATAGCAAAAAATGAGAAATAAATGTTCTGTAAGAAACGTTTAAATAAATAACAGTTTGATGAATGAAACTAAAGGCGAGCTCATTATGTATGTATATGCGTCTTTCTTTAAATTCTCGGGAAAGTGTTTTCATGAGTGAGCAAGGTTTTCGAAAGTCCGATCAAAGCTAATTATCTTAAAATCTAAAATGTAAGTATGGCTCGATTATCTTATCTTCTAAAATGATCCCATTATCAAGTAAATTAAATACTAGATTTAACAATTTGAATTAAAAGAAAAAATTTCGCGTGTACTGGGTTCATGGTTTTTATTTTTCTCTTTTTAATCTTTTATGTATTTTTTCTTTAATTTTTCTTAAAATCAAGTGTTATTTTTCGTCATGTCTTCACTGATGTCTTTATGCCTTTGTGTCTTTATTCTTCATTGTCTTTGTTTATTCATCCGTTTATCGATTTGGCAGCGGTCAAATTTTGTGGGCAGAGAGAGATTTGAACACCGTTTCGTGAATAAAACGGGATCTCAAAGATATACATTTTAGGAGTAAGTTTTCCGTCTTAGGCCATTTAAAAAATATATCCGTTTATCATCAGCGCCCGCATCGACTTTTTGTGCCGCACGGAATTTTTTATTATTAATAAAAAGTCCTTTTTTGCTTTTTTATGTATTGCTTTTCAATAAAATTATGACCATGTACTGTCACGCGCGACAGCTCATTTGTTGCCAATGTGGTACAGTGGACGGGCTTTCTGATGAACCAAAAGAAAAGCAAGGTCCCTACTAGAGGAAAGCGTGTGTTGAAACCAAAGTAACTAACCTTTGGACCACTAGAAAACGTTGTTTTATTGATTTTTCAAATATGTATTGTATATTGCCAATATAAATGTTGTATTTTGATCATAAAACCTTATAAATGTCAGTTTGGAAATCTTAAAAATGCTTGCTTCACAAACTCGTTTCCAGTTCACTTCTCGGTTTACCGTGTAAAAAATAAAAAATAAAAAACCACCCGCCCGCACCGATTTTTTTCCCAGCCGCTGATAATCAACCGGATATTTTTTTAAATTGCCTTACTCTCAGTCAGTGTGCTTAAAAATAAGAGCTTAAACTTTCAGGTGAATAATTAGCTGAAAGAAAAAAAATTTAAAGGCGAAATCAGTGTCCTTAATTCTTAAATAAAATTTTCAACTGATAAGTATTCGAGTACATAATTAAGAAAATTGTCCTGTTAATCTGTTTGAGTTGCCTGACCAATAACATAGTTTATGTTTTAAAAGTATAGGAGGCCTGTTGTTACAAAAAAATATCATTGAAATTTTATTATATGGCAGACACGCTGAGCGGGCAAGATGAAGCGAATTCTGTGTTGTCATTGGTTACACGACCGGGCAAGATAGGCCCATCTTGCCCGCTCGGGATTGCCCGTTTTGTTCCCACAAGAAAAAAAAATTGCGTGCAGCATGGAGTCAGTCGCAGTCAACTTCGACTTCGACTTCGTCTCGGTCCATAATAACGCAAAAAAAGAACTTGGCCAATATCCAGCCATCTTGACCTCACGCTTGTTCAGTAACGCATATTTCTCAATAACGCAAGTGGGTCTCAAACTTAATGAATGAGATGCAATTAATATTGTTAATGACTTTCGTAAATGTTGTTACCCGTGCATATAATGAATCTAGACAACTCCATAAGGTTGAAACAGCTGTTCTAAGCTAAATCCTTTAAGAAGCTTAGAGGCCCATCGGATCGGCGCTTATCTCTGGTTTCTGTAGTGTTAAGCGGATGAGGGTCCTTGACTCTTCCTGGAGGGGACACTAATCCATCGCAAGTTAGCTCCCAGCCGAAGCTGGTACTCATTTACCAACCTTGTAAGGATTAAAAGCTGGTCTCCGGAAAAGAATGTCAGATTTTCGAAAACAGAATTTCGGCAGATCCGGGGATCCGAATCTCGGACAGCTGCTCCGGGCGAAGGGTTAACGCTAAAAACATTCCTTCTTACATAATTCACAGCGATGATTAAACATTTGTACTAAATCTCCAGAGTCTAAAGCCACCGTAGGTTCACATCACCCCTTACAGAACAAAGCATTTCTTTTACTTTTCACAAAATTGCACACAAAGCCTTAAGGTACCAGAAGTACTTTTTACGACTCAGTTTATTCAGTTTTCATTTTTCCGCTTAAAATATAGCTATGTATAAGAGGTATCGAAAAGCGAAAATTTGAATTCAAAATCTTTTTTCGCTTTTGAGATATTTTGACAAAAGTTTTTAACCTCTTCCCAAACGAAAATTTTCATGGTGTCTACTCTAACAGCTTGTTAATTAGCAGCGATGACAGATCAAACGAAACATAACATGATGGGGCTTTACGATGAATAGGAAATCATTGTTACAAATACATCTGGAAAATAATTTTCACAAGTGTGAAAACGAATGCCAACATTGGATTACACGTGAGCTCTGGTTGGTACAAAAGGCTTGCGGGTGAGAAAGCACTTAGCAAAAAGTAAACAAACAAAGCATTAAATATCTTTTCTTGCTGTTATCTCGAAAGTAATTAACGGCCTTTTTACGAAATTTTCGAAAGTTTTATCTCAAAAAGTATTTGAGCTATTGACAGCAAATTTCTCACAGACTTTGCCAATTATGTGAGCTTCAAAAACGTGTTGGCGATTTTCAATTTGATTTTTCAATCTCGAAATATTTTGTGTTATTTAATGGCATTCCTAACTTTGAAAAGAGATAAAGAAAAATGACCACACGCTTAAAGTGCATATGAAATAAATTTTTTTCCACAAATCGCTAATTCAAACACACTGATTCCAAAATGCATAAAGCAAAATAGGTAAAGAGGTAAAAAATTCCGTTTTATTACCATTCCAAGTTGCTAAAAAGCTCTAAATGATGTCTCCGGAGACTGAGTGACGAATTAGGATCTGATGACGTAAATAGTAGTTCCAAAGTGCACTTTCTTGGACCTTGAAATCATTTCAATGAAAGAAAGTCAGACAGTTTGGCCTCTGGTTGAGAAATAATTGTCACCTCCCGTCTTTTTCTTCTTGTTCCTCATAACAGTAAAACGTTTGGAACCACTGGCTACGTAACATCCGATGAATAATAAGCTTTTGGCCGAGCGAAATTGGAGACACGACAAAGCACAGATTTTGAACTTTCAAACCGTTGAAAATAACAAATAAAATAGTTTTCGCTCGTTTAAAATCAGGTATTTTGGATAATAAGAACATGTACAAGCAATTTCTACAAAACAAAACAAAATTATTTCATATGTACTTTAAATTTAAAAAAATCACTGACACGTTTTTTGAGATCAACTTAACGCTCTTTCTGACAGTGTGTAAATTGGGAGGAAGCGTTGATTAGTTTTTGATATGAAACCTCAGGAAGAAAACGTGTTGATTTTGAAATAGCCGGCTAATATAAATTCAGATTAAATAAAAATCAAACAAATGTTTTTTTATCTCAAACATGTAATAACGTTTCGCAAAATATATACTTTGCGAAATTTAATTGAAAACACAGTGCGCAATGAAGATGCGTCTGGTACCTTAAACAGTAAGAAAATATTTTACAGTTGAAAAGATCTCTGCCCTCCAACCACAAAATCCCAGGTTCGATCCCCGGCTCTGCCGATTTCTGTGACCTTCTTTCCCGCCAAAGCTTTCCATTCTTACGAGGCCGGTAAATGAGTACCGCCGGCTTTGGCTGGGAGCTAACGTGTGATGGATAATTGGTGTCACGTCCAGGGGGAGTCAAGGACTTTCAGCCAAAGCTGGTGCTCATTTAACGACCTCGTATGGATGGAGAGTTGGGTAAGCTTTATGGCGGAAAAGAAGGTCACACAAATGTTCAAATTTGGGCAGAGCTAATGAATTAAACCTGGAACTTTGTGGTTGGAAGGCAAAGATGTTACCAATTGCGCCAACAACGCCGCCATATTAAGGTAAAGGCTGACTAATTAATTGAGTGACAACGTATAGCAGGCTATGGGTGAAGCACCTCACCTTTTTTGCAAAAACGTTGTTAGCATCGAACATAAGGCAAGTATTAATAGTACTGATTTTGGCTATTTAGGAATTTAGAATAATGTATAACTTTGTACACTTCAATTAAAAATATAAATTTTCCAATGTATTTTAAAGTATTTAACACACAAAATTAAATTCTTTTACAAATCTCTGCTTCAAGTTTTGTCTATAAATATTTTTAAAATGTTCAAATTTCAGTCTCAAAATTCTAATCAAAAACCATTACTTAGAGATTATGTTCATAATAATTTTTTTTTTATATTCTTTAGTATAAAAATTACAAAACAAGTAAATGAATGAATGATATACTTCGTGAAAGGGAAGCTTGTCAGTGAATTAACATGATTAGGAGCTCGGAATAAGTTAGAATTTGCAACCTTAAACAGCTATTTTGTCCTATTTCAGTATTTGGGACTATTTCAGTACGGTGTATAGGAAAGAATAAAACATCTGGCACGAATGCTAGTAGTTTTATTCATGCTCAAAAACTGTAACTCAAACATTAATAGACTCAAAAACGGTTGGCACAAGCAACAAGATTCGAATTCTCTTTCACGTAGTATTTCGGTCATTCATTCACTAGCTTTTTATTTCTACATTTCATAAATTCATTGATAGATCTTCACAGATCCTACGTAGCATGGTTTTCCGAACACGGTCTTTGCAGTACAACTATACAAGTCTCTATAAAAATGACAATTAATATTACTATATAGTAATATAGTAATATTAATTGTCATTTTTATATTACTCTGGAGGGTGTTGGGTTAACAAAAACTGAAAAATGACAGCAAAATATTCTGAACAATTAAGCGACCATTTATAATAGATTGTATTTTCCCTAATATAGAATAATCTCAATTTTAATCAAAATGATACGGTGGCTCATAGGGACAAACACACACAAAAACAAATTCTACAACGCGAAAATAAATTCCACAACACAAAAACAAATCTCACAATACAAAGTGTTGAAAGCCAGGTAATGTCATATTTAGTGAAGCAAGCTTTATATTAATTTCTCTCTTTTCAGTTACTTGTACATAAGCTTTAAAATACAAAAACATGTACACATGTACTGTATAACGAAAAAAAAAATTAGCACACGAAAAGATTAAGGATTATTTGAAAAAGAAACAGAAAAAACCACCAAACACTAAGTCGTTTTAAGAGTTGTTCTGCTTAGGTTATAAATGTTGTTTGATCTTTTTATTTTATGCATGAGTGTCATGCATTTATGTTGGAGGAAAACTTTCCAATAAATTGTTACCATACAAGATACTGAGTGAGATCCAACGTTAGTTTTGAAGCGTTCTTTGAATAGATTACTTTTTGAATCAAAACTAATGATTTCCTAACTCTTTTGTATTTTCTAGGCAACTGCATGAAAAATTCGACTTGGCTTAACTGACATAAACACTCATTTTATTTCAAAGCCTGTAGAGCGTGAAACAACAATATAACTTTGTTAATTACCTTTAACAAAGCTCCAGAATAGATCTTACTCTAATCGCAATACAGAAAAGATCATGTCACAACTACAGGAGAAAAGGTTTCGGTATGGGTGGTTTTCGTTTCGTCCAAAACTTCTACAGTTTCTGAATACACCCAAATGGTTCTTGTTCTGTTTATGCCAGTATTTCTTTACCCAAAGCGTCATTGTCAACGGAATGTTCCCTGCATCGATTAGTACCATCGAACGAAGATTTGGGTATTCGAGGTATTTAGAGAAACTTTTAACATATAGAACTAGTTGGTGCTTTTGTAGGGGCCGAGCAATTAATCTGTCTGACTTGAAGTTGAAATCCTAAGATCGTGTGTCGTATTAAGCATGAGTAAATCTTTGAGTAAGGCATTATAGCTAAAGTTTAGCTCGTTCGCTGTTGATTTAGATTTTTTAAATCTTGAAAAAGTGAGCAACGATCGGAAGGCTTTTTTAAAATGCGCAATGATATTACATACGTATATTGTTTTTGTTTGTATTTCTGGCTAACCTGTGGACTTGACGGGTTTAACTCCTTGGCTTTCGAGGAGCAGCCAAGTGCTTCAGTATACGGTCAACGATTTGGAAACGCAGACATGCAATTGCCGACTTTTACGAGATGATTACGTGCCTATGTTTTTATCATAAAGTTTGTAGTCAAAATTGGAATGCAATACAACAAATATTAAATTTTTAGTATTGAAACAGAAATGCAGAAAACAATTTCTTACCGGTTAAAGCCACAAAGTTGAAAAATTGTTTTGAGAAACTCGTGCTTGCTTTTTTCAGCTGCTCGAAGCTCGTCTGGCTGAGAATGTTTGTATAAGGAGCTCAAACCATAGTCATAAATTGAAAAGTTTAACTGGTACCGAATAATCTGTTAAAATCAATGAAAACACGATGTCGCTTATTTCGTGAAATAAGAGTTTATATATAGGCTTATATGATATATACGAAATAAGGAGTGGCGGGTAGTAACAGATAAAAATTTTTAAAAATATGGTGAAAGATATAGTTCAGCAATAATCCTCTCGTGCGTGACAGGTGCTTGTTCTTGCAGCTCCATGCTTGGAGTCCTCACTGGTACATATGATATAGCAGCTTTTCTCTTCTCACCAATTGTTGGTTATTTTGGCGAAACGAGAAGAAAGCCTTTGTGGTGTTCCTGTGGACTGTTGTTGATGGGCCTTGGATTTTTTGTGTTTTTGCTGCCTCATCTGATTGGAGGAAGCTACGAAGCAGGTAAGATAAATTAAAGGCGACGGTTTTTGAAATCTCTATACCTTCCAATGATTCAAGTTCAGGCCTATTTTATTTACCACATGAGTAGTATATTGGAGGAGTTTTGGGTCGATTTTCCAATATATGCTGGTCAACGTCATTTTTAAGGGCGAAATGTGGGGGGTGGAATAATGGTTAAACCTTTTTGGAATTCCAAAACGGTTTAAAAGGGGGGTGGCTTGTTATAATAAAATGGATGTAACTCAAACCGGCGTCGATGAAATCTTTGTCGAGCTCGAATCTGACTTTAATTGGAATTTAGTCGTTGTCGATGATCCTGTGACTAACTCCTTTAACAAGGGGGACACTACTATTGAGTGGACGACTTCAGAAGTGTACTACCCAGGCCCAAACGGAAAGAAATTACCCATCTACATTGAGTTGGCTCCACAGACCATTTGGGGAATCAGTGCTAACTGGCCTTTTGGTACTGCTCAGGAGGAGCAGAGTTTGGATAACATCGAGGGTTTTCAAATCGCCTATCCTCTAACATCACCTTCAACTGTAGATACTCCCACAAAGTCTGAAAGAGCAACCCGAAATGCTCTTGATAAGATGTGGGAAATTACTGTTGATGCTATGAAACGATTCTGTAGTGTAAAGGACAAAGCCAAGCGTAAGGTCCCTGCCCCTACCTATAGCGCATATGCAACCGCCAAAGCTGATGAAGACTGGGGATATGTTGTAAAGAAGGCGTATGACTATAACTTCAGTAAGGACCCGAAGACTAACAAGAAGTTTATCGACAGAACCAAACCTCAAAAGACTTACATTAAGTTTTTTACTAAGGGTAAGGGTAA
>JAOEHV020276088.1:0-12077 GCA_025447995.2 Isaurus tuberculatus | reverse complement strand
GGAATATTGGAGTGCCTTTGAAATTCTTGTCAGAGTGTTTTTGAAATTCTTGGAATGTTTTGAAAATTCTTGGAATTTTTTGGAAATTCTTGGAATGTTTTGGATATTGATAAAGTATTTTTCTAGAACCTGAAATTATAAGTACATATTGAATTAATACAAAGAGCAACGCTTTATTTTCAAAATGGCGCCCTCTTCCGACGCGTAAGCAGCATAAGATTAAAAGGATATTGAGCACTTTTCCCTTCTTCTGCCAAGTTTAAACAAAAGGGCTTGAAAAGTTTTGGAAACTTCAACGCTAGATCTTACAGTACAAACCCGTTTTTAGTCGTTTGATTTTATTCATTTCTAAAGCATCTTCGTTTGACGGGGACTCCGTTTGATTTGAAGGATCTATGTTCGTTCGTTAGGTTGTAAAAACAAACAGCAGATTCATTTATTTTTCTTAATTTTACAGTACGTGCTTAAAATGGATGGACGTGGAGCATATGAATACAAAAGGATTGACTCTGCATCGGAAGAGTTTGGTTCGTAATTCTTGCTCGCATTATAAAGTTACCTTCGCCTCGTACCGACGATTTTCCAAGGAGATATGTATGCAGATTGAGATGTTTGATTGAAGTTTTATCGCCACAACTCAGTATTTACGATTTGGCTATTTTACCGTGCGATTATCGGTGGCAACATTGGGTTTCTCAAGGATGTTGCTTGTGTCGTTCCTCCACCTGGAAGAGCTGACCAGTAAATCAAAGCTCAGTCGGTGCTTAGTGTAATACAAATGTGAGTGCCACTATGCTTAGCAGACGTTCTTGCGGAAGTGTCTAACAGAATGAGTGTACGGACAATTTTAAAACTGCATCCAGATTTTATAATTTTAAAACTAAAAAATTAACTTTTGACTTTGGCTTAAACGGCGTTGAGATCAAGTTGGCTTCACGCACATCGAAACATACATCAGTATTTTCCAAGACCGAAAACAAGAAACCAGAAACTCTGTTTACAAGATAAGTGTTCAAAACTGCGCAATGTATACAATGGCCAAAGTGGAAGAGCAGTGAAATCAAGAATTTCAGAGAAGAGTTCTTGATTTTGAAAATAACCGAAAAATTACCCAACATTTGTACAAACTAAATGTGTGGCTTTCGAAAACTTCGAAATCATTGACAAAACTGGTAATTAGTATAAAAAACACTTCCAAGAAGCAAAGTATTCCCAAAGAGACTCTCTTGACATCGCTGATAAGCAGCATATTAGCATAACCTTTGTATAATTCTTTGTTACCTTTTTTCAATCCTTTCGTAACCGATGAAGGCCAAAGCCCTTCCGTTGAAGCGTCTTTGTGTTTTTACCAACGTTGATATAAACGCCTTCTTATAGCCAGAGACAAACCTAATGTCTTTAATTTTATAATTAAGTGTGTACATATATTATATACAAAAATGACACTTAATATTATAACGAAGCTGCTTTCAAGAACAGAGACAAACGACACGATAATTACTCTTACAAAACTATGATCAACCCAAAATGAATGCAGTGCGTATTACTTGAAGCTTCTCTCCCAATACTTTTTTTAATTTCATCACTTCTGGATGTGTTATTACTTTCACACTTGAATGATATTGTGGAAACTTTTTTATTTTAAGACGTCAGTTTGTGATGATTTATTTTGATTCGCGACATGAAGAGCGCAGTTGATATGATCCATGCAGCCTGCAAACCACAAGTTCTAAGTTCGATTCCCTGCTTTGCCGAATATCGAACATTTGTGTGACCTTCATTTCCGCCAAAGCTAACTCACCTTTTTATCTGTACGAGGTCGGTAAAACGTTTACCAGCTTGTGATGGAGCTAACCTGCGATAGATTAGTGTCCGTCCCGTCCAGGGAGAGTCAGACTCTCGTCCGTTTAACACTACGGAAACCGGAGATAAGCGAGGGCTCAATCGAGCAACAAAGTTCGGAAACGATAATGCAAAAAAAAAAAATTCGAAAAAATTTTCATCGATCGCAGTGAAAAAATGTGGAGAAAATTTTTTGAGGGAATAATATGTATGAGCGTGTGCATAAGGTATACATGGTAGTGAAGGCCATTTGAGCTTTTACATTCAACTTCAAGCAAAAATTTCTTTTTGAGTATTGCTAAGATATTTCCTTGTACTTCACACCTTGATATGGTAAAACTAAAGATTAAAGAAAGTCGGGCAGGCCCGTAATTGTTGGTAGTTGTAAAGATTGTGACTCTTGGGAATTCATTTTATCTTTTTAGAGTGGTACATTGGAATACAAATACAATGTAATTATGGGGTTGTGAAAATCAGAAATAAAATTTCAATTTTTTTTCCTTTGTAATGAGTATCGCGATCTTTCACTCTGAAAACAGAACTGCATTTTACAGGCACAATTTTGCAGCCACGCAGTTTACAACATTTATTTTTGAGTTAAATGCCCCCTGCGACCAGGGCCAGACCACAACACCGGGGGGGGGGTCGTAACCCTACTCTAATCGACAAGTACTTTTGGACTTTTAAGTTTCCCCGAAAGAACATGTGAGATTAGGAGACTTGACCAAGGGCTTAACGTCCCTGCCCGCGGAGGATATGGCGAAGATCTCAGAAAAGCCGCGCAAATGTTCATCCCTCGGCGGAGGTCGGGGATCGACCCGGGGCATCCCGCTTGGCAGTTAGAGATCTTACCAACCGAGTCAAGCTTGCATACACAGTTATTGCTTGCACCACAGTTATTTAGTATCGACTTTGTGAACGATCTTGGCGGTTATGTAATGCGGTTTTAAAAGAACCCTGAATAAACAATCAGCTTACAACGGGATTTTAACCCGTTACCTCTGCAATACTGGTTTAGCGCTTTTAGGGAGTCAGGTTGGCGTAGCGGTCATCACTCGCGCCTCCCACCTCTAAGACCCGGGTTCGACTCCCGGGCTCCGCATGTGGGCTGAGATTTGTCGATCTCAATCTGACTCTGAGGGTTTTTCTCCGGATACTCCGGTTTTCGTCCCTCAGCAAAATCGACTCCCCGCTGTTTAAATCTGGCTATGGTGCTGTTCTAAGAGGTTATGTATGGATTGTGCTCTGGGGCCGAGCGCCTAGACGGCAGCACAGCTTCTTCGGTACGACTTCGTTGAGCTGCGTCCTTGGCAATTCAGCCTCTGGCTGCGAGAGAGGGCGATTAACAAGCGACTCCTTTAAACAAACTGAGCAATTAAGCCAAAGGTTTTGTGGGTAGGCTGTGGGTCCATCTATGTTACTTAAACGTGTGTACAACAATTACTGCAATTCAATTTATATTGCTGTTGTGCACCTATCAACGTTAAACCCCCATGGGGGAGGCCGGGTTAGGGGTGGGGATTAGACATTTTCTCATTTTTGCAACAAAATGCCCTACCCACGGGCTGACTATATAAGGTCAAACGAAACCTAAGGTCCCCACCTGGGGATATATTTGATGGTCAAAAGTCATAATTTTTGAAACGTTTACCTAATCCGGGATAGAACATCATGACAAATGTCCGACCCTGGGGCAATACAAATTGGTTTAACCCCACGTTTAGTCCTGCGCCCGCCCCCCCCTGGAGGCTTAATATTGATAGGTGCATTATTCAGCAACGACGTTGTGAACGCTTTTCGTGGTTATGTAGGAAATTGAAGCAATTGTGAATGAGAAACCTGAAAAAATCAATCGGAGTACTGAGCCATGAAGATAGAGTAAACATTAGCTGATGAAGGCCATGGTTTACGGCCGAAACGTTCTATGTTTCAATACACTATTTCCAGTAAAAGATTTAATTCTTCAACATATTAAGATAGAGCTTGTGGGACCAGGTCGATTTTAAGTGGTTTACACAACTCCAAGTTGAAAAGGTCGATCATCGCCGTAAGTAGAGCACAAAGTTGATGATTTGAGCGTAGCCCTTTGTCAATCAATCGTTGTCAAATGAAACATATACGTACAATGTGCGCGGCACAGCCGGCGCTAAGCCTAGTTCTCATATATTGCCGATTGTCGGCGAAAAGCGTTCGGCGACGTGGCGACATAGGAGAACGTCAATAAAATTATTTCGCCGACGAGCGGGGAGAATCAGTGACTGCATCGCGAGAAACAAAAAAAATTGTTTTTCCCGACCGTCGCCGATTCACAAGAAATTTAATCCCTGGAGAATGTTTTTGAAAGCACTTAGCTACGGTCAGTTACCAAAACAGTTAGTGAACTCCGAGGTAATTCGCTGTTCACGCTGCAAGTTAAATTAATATCTCTGAGTACAGAAACTTCAGGCGTTTTAAAATATTCATTTCTTTTAATGAGTGCTTCAACTTGTATTGATAAAACTAACTAAATTTGATAACTTGAAAAATTGCAGAGAATAAATACGAGTAGTATTTTGTTAATTTGTACCGTGTGAGCGGTCAATAGTATACAACATTATGTGTTGCAAGTAGTTAGTGATTTTTTTTTTGCTGCATCGAATACTTGAGAAGAAAGAAGTTGCTATATTGAAAAATTAATATCTGGTGTAAAAAGAAAAAGATTTTAGGCGCTACTGAAATTGTGAAATTATCGGGACCGTTTTACCTTTTTCAAAAAAAAAGGCTTGGGTTTCGCGTAAGTAAGGCATGTTAACAAGCGTATCCAAAATTGAATTACAATGGCAACCGCTGCACGAAACCTTATTTGGTAAACATTTACAATTTTAGTAATTGCCATCTTGGACATCGTTAAAAGATCGAATGAAAGAATTTTAAAGCGTTAGTTAGAAAAACTCAATATTGTCATATTTAGTTTAAAAGAACCAAACTTTTGCAATTTTGGTTTTATCTTCCTGTCTGTGACCAAAATATTGTATTTAACATAGAAGTTAGGATGCTAGATTCGTATAATCTTTGTGGTTTTTTATGTCCCATGTTGTCCTAATTTTTTGAAAATAAAATGAAAAGCTACTGAAAGCCAACCAAAACTTTAATTGCGGTCGGGGCTCAAAACTAGGTAGTCACAGCCACTGTAACATGCATAAAACAAGTTTTGATTTTCGCTAGAACTATTAACGTCGTTTTTGTGCAACCAACGCGTTTTTTTGAAAGTAGACAATGGAGAAAGTATGACCGCCATTCCACCGACACTACCTTAGCTTCAAACTTTTACCGTTTCTAAAATAATGGACTGAAAATGTTATTTGTACAAGAAGTGATTAATTAAACCATTGAAACAGTTCCCTTTTTACCACTTGGCTCTGCTAGAATAACTACAAATACATGCCGGTAAAAATTTAACAATTACATTTTTGTTAAGCTGAAATGATCAGTTTCCAAATGTCGCCATTCTGATTCCTGTAGGGTCCTAAATTGAAATGAAATTGCTTATGTTTGAGTTTGTCCGCACAAAAGTCGTTCCTCTTCTTCTCACACGTACACTTGACGCAGATGAACTGCAGAGTGTCACCGAGCCGCGAATGAGCGAAAGGACAGGCAGCAGGTGCTTTTCCTATTGTGTGTCTGAAACACTCCTCAGACTTGTCCGCTCCGCGCACGCGCACTCCGTGACACATCTTCCCTTTTTCGTCACAGTGCGTTGGTTTAAACTGAACTTTTCTACCTGAAGTCACGTGCTTGCCGTCCAGCGGTTTCCAGCCCCTCTTTATGTTGCCTCGTTGAATCACTTCCCGGTATTCTCTGCTCTCTTCGATCATATCCAGATAGTCATGAAGAATCTGGGAACCCACGTTCTGCAAGCTGAATCAATGTTGTAAACGTCAATTATGGAAACAAGTACCTTGTTAAAAAGCTCTAAGAAAGTTTTCAAAATTCAATTTAACTAAGTCATTTTATTCCCGTGTAAGAAAAGAAAAATGTTTGACTTACCTACTGGACTTTCGCAAAACACCATGCTCCACACTGATATCATCACACTTGGCAAAATTGCTGTTCTGGTTTGACTTGGTTTGCTTTGAGACCTGGATTGAGTTTGCTTTGGGAGACTGGGCGGAATGATTAGGGCTAAGAGTTTGTAGTAAAGGCTTAGCTTGTCTCTGCTGAATTGGTAGATGATGAGTATATAATTCATTTTCCTTTACCGCTGTGGCGTAAGACGAAGAGGAAGAAGACTGCTGTTTCTCAAGTTCCCTTTCTTCCAACTCATCCATCGATTTCTGAATGGCTAAATCTTCACATTCGTCGACGATGTCCCCTTTTGCTCCACCTACTACTTTTGCCATACTCACAGTAGTGGTAACTGGTATCTTCTCGTGACCTCCATCATTTCTGACTTGTGTAGGAGCAACATTCAAGGGACTTTGACCTGGCATTGGGATGGTAAACATCTCTGGAATATGAGCCATCTGATAATGGCTACCAAATTGAGAAAAACTACCAGGATTGTAACTAATCTTTGGAGTTTCTGATACAACATAAGAGGTTGTAGCCACAATGTGTGGTGATTGCTGGGCTCTAATTGGTAGATTTACATGAGGAACAAGAGATTCTGGTCGTACAAAGCCAAGGTTGTTTGGGAAAGGTAATGAGTGGTTAGAGTGTTCAGCAAAGTGATCTATTGCAGTCAGACCTTGCTGGTAGCTTGGGTCACGTTGACATTGTCCAATTTGTTCAGGAAGTTCTCCTGTTTGAGTAGAGACATCCATCTGTTGTATGACTGCCTGCACTGCTTGGTCCTGACTTGCAACCTTACTGTTAGGGGTCCCCTTTGCCACATCTGGCACATCTGATCAAAAATTAATATAGAACATTAATAGATTTGCATTAACTTAATGATGATTGAAATGAACATAGTTCAAACAACAATAACATTAATAACAATAATAACTTAATTTAATAAGAATAAAGATAATAGAACGATCATTTCATAAATAAATAATATATATAATTATAAACATGCAGAGACAAAGAGCTCAGAAAAAAACTCTGAGCTCCAGATGGGAATCAAACCCATGACCTTTTGTACACTAGTAAGATGCTCTACATGCTCTTGAATGACAATGAATGTGTCAAGGACGCATTGATTCTTTTTACTGCATCGTGCAGCCCTGAGAGGTGCTTAGAAATACCAAGAGCGATAAATTATATATTTTAGGCGTGCGATGGATCGTACATCTGGCTTTCATTACGAGTGTGAATAGATGTGCATGTGTGATCGCACGCCTTTTATTGACAGGCCTGATTATTCCCTTTGATGATGATTACCTTGTTTTGATGTTCGCCTGTTCCACAGCTTCACAAAAGGGATGCTCATTCCAAGAGGAATTCCTATCTCCTATCAAAATGTAAACAAAACTCCAATCAATTTTGAATAATATTATTTATATATATATATATTGAGAGATAGTCTGCATGTGAAAACAGGAATATCTAGGATGATGATGGCATGATGACATCCATGGTGATGGGGCTTCCCTTTGTGAATTACTAGTTTAGATTTAGATTTAGAAAGATATCTTGCCCACAGCTAGGTATACTGAGAAGCACTACAGGGGGTACCCAGTCATGTGAACATTGCTCATTTAAAAAGTACCCCATTATCTGAACTCTAAATTATGAAGGTCTAATCATCAAAATATTAGCTTCTTACTCAAAAATAGTACTCCACAGTGATGACCAAACATTTCAACCCAAAGTTGATTAAACCTCAAAAGCTATCATTTTTACTCTAGTTATTTTTACAAACATTATTATTAATTATTAAGTTTTATACTTATCACGAGAACAAGGAAAAAACTAAACTAGCAAAGAACTATAATTTTAAAGTAAATTTACCCTTAATAGTTGTTTAAGTTCTTCCTCGCTCTCAATATAATTCAGGGTTTTATCCTGTCGTACAAAAACAGAGATTATTATAAATTATGTTGTTGCATTATATTTATTTTATAACCACTATGGTATATAGTTAAAAAGAAAAATCATCCACAATACTGATCAATAACAGTTTTTAATTAAAATGATAACATATAAATCTTGCGAGCAAGTCAATTTTACTTAGTGTGTTTATGCTGTGTAAAACTGCACAAGGACCTTCACATATATCTTGCACAAATTATTCAAAAAGACAACATTATATCTTTGAGTTGCATTGTCAGACCAACTAAAACTGTTTTTGTCATAGCAGTTGTGGTTCATAGCTCAGTTCAGCAGTTGATATCATGATAAGAGTGCTCAAATGAGTCAATGTTTCTATCCAATCAACACTTGAAATTTTTTCCATGTTTCTATTTTCGTGTACATAACAACAAAGATGAATTGTAAGCATGTCATGTTATTGTACAGATCATACTATATGTTAATATGCTATATGCAGTAGTTTCAGGAGTAATAGTTTAGGTAAATACTATATAACTCACCTGAATACAATGCTCACAGAACCTTGGTTTTAGTTGAGCCAGCCCTGCTTCATCCAGAATTCCAAACACCTCCTGATACGAATCTTGGTTGTTCTGGTAAACTGGCTGTTGTGAGGAATTACCGGCCTGCATTCTTCTAGTTCTACTGATAAAGTTCTTTAAACGAAAACGTATTTTTTTTTATTCAACAGCTATCGATTTAAATAAAGATAGGATGCTTTTGCATAAAACTAATTCTCGTATCAATAGACAAATAGAACTTATTAAGAATTCATAAAAAATCGCAAATCATCATTGGGAACGTTTTAAACATGCATAAAACCATTTCCAAGATGACAAGATTGCAACAAATTGATGAGTTAAAACCCAAATACAACTAATATGGAAAATAATACCCTTACCGCAAAAAAATGAATTTTCTTAAAGCAGAGCTAACTTTTAAGCCTAAAGTTGAGAAAAGTATTTAGATCATCTCATATTTCCAAAAACGAAAGCTTCTACACCATCCGCCATATTTGATGAGGCGCTAGTACCACTTTCCCGAATGTTACTCTCGGAACGACAAAACTGAAGAGGCTTGGAATCGATTGGTTGTAAACAAGAGAGGCCCTTGGAAAAAAAACTATAACATGTTTTTTCGTCATTTTTTTAAGCCGTATTTCAGAATATTCGACGCTTTAGGCTTTTTTTTCATGTTTTTATAAATAAAGTTGGGTTACCAACCAAGATATACCATGTTGTAGCTCAAAAACAAAGTTAGTATCTTTAGTTTGTCCACTCGTACTCGTTATAAAATGCAGAAATTCAAACCTTGCAACACTTGACTTAATATCAGGACACATAACGTTAACGTATCTAGAGCGATGTAAAATATTTGAAATTTAGACCCTCTAAAATAGGTTAAGAACAGATTTAGGAGTTTTTTAAAAATACGAACTCGAGGATTTTCTAAGATTTGCATTTCGAACTCTTTGGATTTTCAAACCATCGTATTACTTCTGTATCTACATTTGCCATAGCCTGGGCCGCCTGTGTGAGTTGTGGTGGAGACTGATGGAAAGTGATTATATTTACGTTCGCACTCATTTATAGTTCTTTCTTTGACTAATTTTGTTGCTTGGGGACAAGTAAGACGTGGCAACTAGGAATCAAGTCAGATTAGCCGAGTAAGAACATAGATGAAAGTTCTCGTGTCCAAAATGTTTGTCCATAAATTATTTACAGTGAGCATGATTTTGGTTGTAGCCATAGAATGTTATATCGGCGAAAGGACTGAAAATGAAACTGTAAAGAGTTCAACTTCGTTAGCGCGAGGTGAGAATTAATGACTTGGCCGTATAAATCAAGACTGCCATATTTTAATAGATTGTTTTAGATACTTGTAGTTTGCATAGAATGAGTATAACTGATGCTGTTTGCTAGAACTCTTTATTTTGTTTTGTTTAGATTATTTTCATTTGGCTTCAGACAGTTCATAATTTGTGAGCAACATAAATTTATTTACTACACCGTTTGCAAAAAGTTTGAATTAGACCAAAATATTACGATTTACGTCCGTTTTTTGAAACTATTTAATTAAATTTTTCTCAAATATAAATTGGGTTCTCTACAAGATATCCAAGTTGTATTCCTTCTGTATTTTCTCCGTTTGTCTTTTGCTTTATTGTAAATTACGAAGTATTGTAAAAAGTTTAAAATACATACTAGTATCTTGTGCGGTGGTTCAGCATTATGATTTTGCTGCAAGCTGTAACAAGTGTTTTGCTTTTTATTAGCCTTGGTTTATACCAATTTATAAACAGAGATTAAAGAACATTTTTTAAAAACAATCGACTATTCTTATATTTATTATTTATTTATCGGTTTTATTTGTTTATGTTTGATTTGTTATGAACGTGTAATCGCAGACGTACGCCAAGTTCATGGTAATTGCTATGTTGATTTTGATTTTATATTCATGACGTGTATATATATATATTTCTTCAAAGGAATATTAGGCTTGAGGGCTTGATCTTAATCTGAAATGTTTTATGTTTTTTACAAAACAAATTTAGAAGACTAGTTTTGTTGTTAAAGTATAAATCAAAAGCATATCCATTACAGTTTCAATATACGTTTTTCAATGTTGCCAATAAGGGTTTGGTGATCATATAGAATGGAAAACTTTAGCAGATGGATTAGCTGATGCAGAGAAAAGGTTTGTTATCAAAGTGTTGTTGAGTAAATGAGCCGTAGTAAAATCTAACCTAGTGTATAATTTTAATCTGTTAATGTAGTTGTGATCATGTTGCAAATATTAACTGTAGTTCTATTTTTACTTTTTGTTTATTATTAACCATACATGACTGTACAAAGTAAAACATATATAGTGTTGTTTGGTATAATGCTATGGTATAACGGGCAACAGTTACAGGGGGGAAGGGGTGGGGGAGGTTAAGCCCTTTTATAGGCATGACCACATGTGTGCTACACAGTGCACTTTAATTACAAACAACTGGTTTGGAACCCTTCTCAAACAAAAGTGAACAAATTGCAATGTCAGTAAATTATACACTTTTACACTTTGTATATTGTATTTGTTATTCAGAATTGTTAATCAATAGGCTTGTTAATGATTGTTAACTTTTGTGTAGTTTGTTCATAATTTATTATGATTGATAGGCACATGCCGGCGATGGTACTTATTCACAAGAGCTGGTGTAGAGCATGTCAAGGTCTGTTAACATTCTGATATCAGGGACTGTGGAGCAGGGGGGGGGGGCAATGGGGGCAATTGCCCCCCCCACTTTTTTCCATGACTATATATAGATATATATTTCTACAGTAAACTCTCTCTAAGCTGACATTCATCAAAGATGCATATGAACTTCTTTTTAAGGCCGAGACAATAAATTCACTCCCAGGTGATTCAGTGACACTTTGTTTTTCCATAAATGAATTCTCTCCACAGTAACACCTTGTTACTAAGGTGGACAGTGAATTTTGTCTCTAGAGTGTCCACTTTAATAAGATGTATTAACTGTGATGCTTTTTGTTAATTTATTTTCAGTGGTTTATTGAAATCTGTTTTAAATGTGCATTGATGAAATTCTCCCAACATGTAACTGTATCGATTATTGATCTTGAAAGTCTTCAATGATGTCGCCCCTTTCACCCCCTCCCTCACATACCTTAAAGTTTGCTACTCACGCTACTGTGAATAAGTGCTCTTGCTCGAAACATTAGCTTAAAACAACAAAGATCAAGACTTAAAAATCAGACTTATTTCAACAAGCTGTCTAAATTGTGCAACGTATGTACTACCCAAAGGACTTCACTAGTTTTTTGAAAACTATTCCACTTAGTACCTCATTTTGCATGCAATTTTTGTTTTTAACAGCACTTAAACCAAAGTTTTCAGCATCCTCTGAGATTTCAGATTTGAGCAAGAAATTCCAAATGGTTAACATTGAGGTAAGGAACTACATGAGAAGAATGAATAACAAATAATTTAAACTCATATAAATCCAAGTATTTTTAGATTTGTGAATTAACATTATCAGCCAACAGGAAAATCCCACACACACATTCACTGGTATATAAAACTATGTTATATTCAGTAACAATTTTTTATGACTCATTTTTAAAGGTTATATCTTTTGTATCACATGAAGCATAAGCGAAACTCAGTAAGGCATTAGGTTTTATGCAACAAATTATTTTACTCCTTATCATGTAGTCTGT
>JAOEHV020275987.1:0-12079 GCA_025447995.2 Isaurus tuberculatus | reverse complement strand
CGTTGTTCTTTTGTTTCTTCTTCAGAGATTTCTACTAAAACAATTAGAATACTCGCTCTTAATTTCTATCGCCAACAGATAGAATGACTCGGGCTTCGCCCTCGTTATTCTATCAGGCGATAGAAATTGCGAGCTCGTATTCTAATTGTTAAATATTACCTTAACGTTTTAAAACAAACAAAAAAAACGTTACGACCTCGAAAAAAATAAATTTTAATTAGTTTACTCAATAAAGTTTACGAAAACATCACTTCATGCAATATTTAACAAAGAATGAACTCCTTCTACCTGGGCGAGTTCGAAGCTTAAATCCTTCAGTGTTGGCTTTGGAAGATCCTAAAAAAGAAAACAATTTTCAAAAATGGTAAATACCTTAATTTGAATTAGTTATTTTCTTTTGAACCAGTGGTATTTGTTCAAGAAATATAGAAGCAATGAGTGTTAAACGTTAGGGGAAGTATTGTACTTGCTAAAAGATTTTAAACTAATAAATCAACGCCGTAAGTAGAATAGAAACAAGTTTAGAGCGTTAAGCCTTCTTCAGAGCAACCATGGTTGCTGGTTTCTTTGGCTGAACCGCGGAGCAGATAGGTTAGGGGGGGGGGGGCAACGGGGGCAATGCCCCCCCCACACACTTTTTTCCCTGGCTTTAACTGGTTTTAGCCGATTCCTATTAAAATGTCCGCACTCCACCTCAAAACTTTGCTCTCCCCCACTCTTAAAAACGCTCCGCAGCCCTTGTGATAATGCTGCTGTGTATTTACTACCTGTTCTCATATCTGCCTTTCATCTTAGAGTGACTCGGTAAGAGTATGGTATTCGAAATCAACCAGTTTCACTGATATATTTTGTAGCCAATAAGATGGCAAAATATATATATATATTGATACAAGACTGATGCCCTCGAAATGGGATAAGCTATCACAAATCAATATTTCCAGCTTTCCTAACTACAATCCTAACTTCCACTCACAGAGCATGGACCACACGTGATTCTGGCGAGCTCATTACAAGAGGGGCAGAAAGAGTGATTGTGTTTCAGCTTTTAGAACTAAAACAAAAACTGGCCAAATACGTAAAAAAAAGAACTTTAAGACAATGGACGCTGATTTCAAATATAAAAACTAATTAGACCGACGTGCAAGATGAAATTAAAGAATTCAAATACAAGTTCAACTTATAGAATTTGACCATGTGACAATAACGTAAATTTCGATTCAACCTGTATTCTACTGCGTGGTGTCTAGCTGCGATTGGCAATAGTTCTGATGATCAGAAGCAGTGTTGAGATTTAGCAGCCCTTCCGTTAGCAAATAGTCAATATTAGAAAATGTACGTTTCTTTATACATAGCATTTATAATTCGACTTTTCATAACAGAAAAAAAGAAAACGAATCCTACTTACTATAATTGATCGTCACTAAAACTTTCTATCAAAAGATCCTAGTCAATTGCAGTGAATTATATATCTCTACAGCTGTTACCCATACCTAAAATTATAGCTCAAGATTTATGTCACCGATGCACTTGTTTTCTCTCTTCAGCAAATGCTAACAAACTGGTTTTCTTTTATAGATACCTCCATATTTAGTGTGGGAAATGTTCACCTTATTTGACGGGAGGTGCATGATGGAATTGGATTATTACTGATCCGCAATACAAAGTGGTGTTCTCCACAATAATTAAACAAAAAGTTTTTTGTCACGAGACAAATTATATTATTTTCCGTGGTAGTGTTGGTTGCCCTCAAATGTGTTGTGTTATTAACATGGCAACACACCATCAACATTAAGAATATCCGTGCATTGCCTCTTATCCAAGAAAAGAAGTGGACATTGACAGTGTTCTTGTTACCAGTGCCTGCATACATTTAGTTAGCCTGTACACAGGCTATCATTTAGCATGGTAGACTATAACACAAAAGTAACTTTACGTTGGGTTACAATAGGCCCTTTGCAGCTAGAGATCACATGGTACAAAATACGCCAAACTGGAATGCAAAAGAATGTGCCAGACTCCACTGGGAAATTTTAAAAAAGAAAAATCACACTTTTCTAGTTAATTGTGTTTTGTTTTGGCACATTCCAGTTTGGCGTATTTTGTGTCATGTGACCGCTAGCTGCAAAGAGCCTATTTCTGTATAGCTCCCGAGATCCTTTTTAATGTTGAACTTTTAAAATTTTTCAGTTGTGTTTTAAAGTGAGCTATTTCAATAACTTTTAAGGGCAACTTCAAATTTCTTTTCTAGACAACTCACGGACAATGTCTGTATTTGTACAAATAATTTAATTACTATAAGGATAGGATTTTAGAGAAGTTCTGTGAACATACCGACTTTGGGGCTGTCGAAGTACTTTCGTAGTTGACACTCGATATCAAAGTGTGCCAATGTAGTACCTTCTGTAAGCTTCATGGGATAGTGTTAATCTAACTTTGAACATATGGCCAAATATGTTTTGATTTTCACTATTGCTGGGAAAAAAGGGCAACCGAAATAGCAATTCCATGCAAGGCTGGGTTGTTCAAAAGCTGGTTTACTTTGACACTGGGTTAAATCAGTTTGAACAAACGTCGGTTTCTTCACATGAACAAGAATTGTATTGCTCACAACGATTTTTCAACAATGTAAATATTTCAGCCCCTAATTAGGAAAGACTATCAGTTCTTTAAGGCTTAAAAGCTTATTCCTGTGGGTTAGTGCTAATAGTAGTTTTAACAACCGGGCCCTGAAAGCCACTTAATGGCCAACCTCGTACCTGGGAACGAGGTTGCTTAATGGCTTCAGGTGTAAAACAAGCCTATCAATTGAAATTACAATTTCATATCAAAAGTAATATAAAAAATCTGTGTAAATACTTATTTAATCTTAAAATTATTCTAAAGCAGTACATGTATGGGCTGTTAATTATTATGTAAGTATTATTAAGCAGTGCGAGGGAAAAGACCCGCCTAGATTTTGTTCAAATATACTAAGGTCTGGCATCCTTTCGATCATTCGACCTTTTGCCTACTTGACTCAAAGTTGGACCAAATAAAGGTTTGCACCTCGTATAAAGCATAAAAAGTTAAAAATTTAGTATTAATTTTTATAAAAAGTAGATAATACCGATTAACTTGTTCGTTGTGATTTCTGCCATCAGTTAGGGACCGGTCAGAAAGTATCTGCTAGGAGGGGCCGGAGGGAATTTTTCAAATTTCCCAAAAAATTTCGCGCCCCACCCAAAAACTGGCAAAAAAATTTCACGGCCCAACCAATTCATTACAAAATTTTTTGTGGCCCACCCAGAAAATTCCAACCACTTTAACTAAAGAAATAAATGGTCAACAGAAAATAGATTTTGGCCAGCCTTTCTACTTAAAAAGGGGAGCAGTCTTATCAAAAGTGTGGATTATACAAATTCAGGCACACACTTTGTTAGTGTGTTTCGTGGCCCACCCGTCGTCTCTGAATATATTTGGTATTCCCTCCGGCCCCCCCTGGCAGATACTTTCTGACCGGTCCCTTATGAGGATTTCTAGGATTTTACAAGGGCGCGGGTAGATTCGCTTTGGCACAGTCTTTTCATATTTTGGACGAGGGTTGATTTTTTCTTAAACATTTTGAAGATTTCAGTCTCAAATGCTCTTAAAATGTTTTTACACAAAAGAGCGTTGAGTGTACTTAAGTACTTGCATAAATCGACGGGAAGCTTAATTACTCCGTTGTTTCGGTTTTTTAGCTGTTGTCGTTGCATTCCTTTGTTAAGCTCTTATTGGAAAGTGCGCAACACGTGATTATTTTTTGCGCTCAGTGACAGCTTATCAATTTATTAATTAGCAAAAACGTGTTTTAGCTGCACTTGTGTTACGATTGAGTTTGCATCTGCACGATAGATGACACCGGACTGCACTTTATCTTGATAAAGAATACTATTTTAAGGGCCCGTTTATATGGAAAAAGTTGTCCCGGGACGAAGGGATATCTCACATAACCGAGTTACTCGGGGCGAGACAACTTTTCATACATTTCTCTGTAAAACGCAGCCAACCGTTTATATGACGTCCCGGGACGAAGGGTTGTCTCGGGTGCCAGAGATAATATTCGAGATATCCCTTCAAACCGAGATAACTTTCTCCATATAAATAGTTTGTCCCTTCTACCCGGGTCAACTCGAGTGTTTATGCAAAATTTCACACGTTTGATTGCTAGCAACGGGCCAGGTATTTTCTATGTAAACACACGGCAAAGTTGTGCCGGGTTTCAAAACCTCGTATAAACTGCAGGTCAAGTTGTTCCGACTGGAAGGGACAACCCTTTAACCCGGGATCATAAACAGGGGCAAAGGTGTTTCATTTCGAACCTAGATTTATGAGCAACACTTGTGTAACAAATAAAAAAAAACTGTCGAAGTGTCTTGGAGAAATAGTAAAACGCGATATTTACACCTCAACTCCGTGAGCAGAGTAGCAAGCTGTATTTCGCTGCATTAACTCCGGCTTCGTCAAAGCATTTCGGTAAATTAGGCACTGTACTTAAAAGTTCTTCATGTACCGATCTGATCCTCCTCGTATTGTATTCCTCCTTGTATTCATTTAATCATGGAATTAGCTGCCACTTGCAACAAAATGTTATCAAACAAAGACAAAAGAAGGAAACGGTTTAAATTGATAACTTTTTCCTATTCTCCTTTGAACTATACTATCTTAGTTGATAAACTAAATTTTTCAAAACAATTTTTCTTTCACGTTCTCAAAACTATGTGTTTTGTACTAAAAGTGGAAATAAATTGGCTTTGGAAGGAATCACTAATCAAGGGCCAATTTTCAGACAGAGCCAAATCGGAAAAGCTGTCATGTTGTCTTGCGCGGTAAGGCCTAAAGTGGACCTGATCTTCCCCAGTCTGCGCATGGACTAAACTATCGTCCCAGCAAATCTAGTAATATGAATTAACTTACCCGTGATTTTATTTGAAAAGATGTCAGTTTAAAAGATAAATGAGTAATACCATAGTAAACAGCGTTTTCAGATAGTTACCAACTAAGAGTTCAGAGTTTTAAAATGTTTTTATGCAGCACGTATGGAAGGAACTGAACTATAAGCCACGACATTATGGAGCCTCGATTAATACTAAGATGGCTCATTTGGAGGTCGTTTGCACTTTAAACAGCAAATTACATCCGTTAGCTCTGAATAGCATTTGAAAAGGGTACCAGTACCCTGTTGAAAAATCTCGTTTTCTCTACAGCTCTGAATAGTTAAAACAGCTTTATAAAATAGTAAAATAAACGAACAAGTAATTGATCACCTCGCCATGTTTCGGGACAAGAACACCAGTTCGAAAATGTTTAGAAATTCCTTCGATGATTTCCAGCCAAAACTCTTTATTTAGAATGAACTTAAAGTTTCAAATGATTTTTTATCTATCTTATTGTGCATTTTCAAGATTTCCCATGTATTCCCGTCTCGAACTGACGGCTAAATTCTAAAGCTCGCCTACTTTGGACTTAGTATTGACCCAAGTACAGATGCATCGACGTGGAACTTTCGAATCAAACCGAATATTTGATCTTCTTAAAACATTTGGATTAACTCCAAAGTAAAATTCTGTTTATTTCTCATTGTCTGCTAATCCACATAAATATGAAATCAGATGAAAGCAACGTATAATATACATAAATGCTCGTTTTTGTTGAAATTTAGACCGTCTGACAGAGTTCGATTGGTTTAAAATGGCTTACATGGTTTGGTCACTCTTATCGGATGCCGTCCCTAACCAATATCCATAAAATATTTTTAAGAACATTCAGGCTGGTCCCAAAGTTAGAGTTTTGGTAACTTCTTTCTTCGGCGTAACATTTAACGTAAGGATGACGTCAGCAGAGATTCTCCGGTTTTGAAGTACTCTTTAGAACTTTTTCTTTTGACCAATTAGCACCCTTGCATATATAATTACGAAAAGTTAATTTATAACCCAATCTATAGCAACGGTGCTTCGAAATGGAAGCGAATTTGGATCGGTGCAGCAAATACGTGTCTCATTAGCGCAATACTTTGAAAACCATCAAAGAAGGCTATGTCGTACACATTTTCTCTCCTTAGCAAAGGTTATGGAACATGGGACGGCATCGCAAAATTTGATAGAAATGAACATCTAGATCGAGCCACGGTAGGTGTAATAATGACAAGGTTTTTTTGTTGTGCTCAATCGCTTGTTTTTGTAGACATAGTTCTAATTAGCAGCAATTGAATGGCTTTGCAGTCAAAGAACTAGACACAAGATTCATTTCTCGAATGAGAAATGTTTCGTTTCCCCTTTGAAATTTCTTCTTTGCATGTTTGTCCACTAAATGCATGTGTAGCTAAGTTTATAGGGTTTTGTCGCTGACTTTGTTTATGGTTGACAATTAATTGTTATAAATTTGAACTGCATGACGGTGGGTTGATTCCTTAAAAGCTTTTGATTCAGAGCTTACAGAAATTACATCTTTAGTCTTCATAAAGAGTTTTCTGTGCTAATTTTTAAAGAGAACCTTGATTTCTGCTTCGACTTTAACTTATGGACTTTATGAACAGTCCATGATATCACTTAAAAATTGGCGTCGTATACGCGGCCGCGGGCGATCAGATGGCCAGTTTTTTTATAGAAGTAAAAGTTAATTGACTTTGCTCGAACAACTTTTAATACCGGCAAGTTTCATTCAAATATGTTGATCGTTAATGCGATTTTAACACCTTCAAAAATTTCTTCTCTATTAGTGCCAATATTGTACCGAACTGACCAGTCTTTAATATTCATGAAACAAACAAATGAATTTGTGAGTCTGTTTTAACAAATCTGTTTGTTTTTTGGTTCTTTTTTTGCCTTATATCCTATTTTGAAATCAAAAGCCTACAAATAATTGGCATGTCAAGTGTTAGCCCTTCATCAAAACATTTTTTTCAACATAGAGTTGAGAAAATCACTTTGTTGTTGTGGCAGAAAATTTTTGAGTTGGCCGCCTTTTCTTTCAATAAAAAACGAAGCCAACACTTATTTTTATTAAAACACTTACATCTATACTCAAAGTATTCTTTTTCAATTTTATAATTTTTATTATGTTACTTTTTGTGTATAATGTTTTAATTGTGTGCTTTGGTACTGTTTTTGAAAAGAAACAGAATTCGATACTTTACATTTATCATCCCAGCATTGTCATGGAGGATTAACTTACTTGGATTTACTTAGACTTCTGATATTTATATTCTGTTTTTAGGGTTATTTTTCTTTGGATGACCTTTACCTACCATCAATAGAGACACAATATCAAAGGACAGATGGTGGAAAAAAATATACACCTATCTTTTATGAGAACAAACCATTTAGGCTACCAAAGGTTGAAGATAATACCTCATTCTCGTTGGCTCATGTTCCAAAGACATATACTACAAGGAAAGGGGCATTGTTATTATATGCTGAAGACTATTTTATTCCTGGCTCACCAAATAAGTCAAGAAGGAAAAAGAAGAAACCAAAGGGACAATCAGCTGTTATTTTCAAAACCCTAGGGGATTTAAGAAACAGTGTTTTAAATTACAAGAAGAATGGAGTAAGTAAATTAACACTTTGAAACTATTATGAGTGATGATTGCAGGTTGGAATTTTTTGAGGACTCCAGGCCCGTACGCAGGAATTTTGCTGTGGGAGTGCATACAAAATTTTTTGGGACCAACCCTCTCCCCCCCCCATCCAACTCTCGGATACATTTTCCTTTCCTTAACTAGACGCACAATGGTGCATTTACTCGTGCCCAGCCCAAGGATTTTGCTTATAGTGGAATGCAGCTTTCGCTTCTTTTATCTCAAACAAATTTCTGAGATCAATTCTCCAAAATGCAATTGTAACCTTGACACTTTCAAAACACATGCAGCTGACATGTATACTCAATTAATTTCACTATTTCATTTCCTCCTTAGTTTTACTGTCAACTTAAGCTAAATTTCTTTGGCCATTTAGAGAAATACTTTTCGATAGTTCACTGTAAGTCAAACGTACATGGCCTTGTTTCCATGCCTGCCTAATTTGCATACACATTTACGACTACAACGATAGATATGAATCCTAAACCTTGAGTCGTGCCGGCCTTACGGCCCAGGGCACGAGTAAAAAGGCTTGAAAAAGTGAAAGAAAAAAGTTCTTTGTGCTAGACACATTGCTTTCATAAGCAAATATATTCCATTGTTATCTCAAGGGTTAATGAAAATGTTAGCTCATAGCGGAATCTAGAATGCCAAACTTATTGTATCTGACATTTATATCTATTCATTACTTTTATAATCGAGTTGACTTTTGCAGACCTTTACTGCTGTTGGGGGAGGGTGTGTGCACACCCTGCACACCCCCCCTGCATATGGGCCAGGACTCTACAGTAGGTTCTCAATTCTAGCCACAAGGTCATAGGTTAAACTCAAGCTTTATGTTTCAAAATTTGTGTGATCTTTTCGAACTTGGTATCAGTTTTTCTGTTAGGTGACCAAGGATTAGCTAGGGGAGTTGTTTCAAGTCTTTATTCTCTCAATACTACAAAACTGGAAAGAAGTACTGACTTCATGGGCCAACAGGCTCAGAAGAGAATATGCTTTTTTGTGTTTTCCAAAACTCAAAGGGACCGTTAGTATGATCATACTTTATTAACAACGTAATCGTTTCAGTTTGAAGTTCAGAATTCTTAAATGAGTGTTAAGGAAAAAAGTAAGCAAAAAGTGTAAGGGTAGCCCTGGGTAAGTTCATCTTCTTCCTCATGACCCTTTAACCCTCAAGTGTCACATAAGTTACACCATTTCCTGACAGTATGTAACATTTCTGTACATGTAATAGTAGTCTTGCTGATAATTTAATAGGGGCAGTAGTACTAGTTGTGTCAACATGTTTAGTGAATCAGAAGTATTATTTATTGTAGTATCATCAATCATCATCATCATCAAATCCTTATTTTGCTTTACGTGCAGTCCTATTTTCCATGCTAAGGAGTAGGCTGCACGAAGCTAACACTGACAGCCCTTCTCCACGCGATTCTGTCCTGTGGGTCCACTGTGGTCAATTTTAGTTCTTTAAGGTCCCTCTGGACACATTCAGCCCACGTTTTCCTAGGGCGACCACGACGGCCTCTGCTGCTGGGGACAAACAAGTTTGTCACATTGGCAATACCATTCGATATTGCACGCTGCGTGTGGCCAAACCAGTATGACTGTAGGAATTATGTTTTGTGTGGAGGTGCATATAGAACACTAACCAACATAGCAGTATGTTCAAGTGCCTCAAGTAAGTTACTTTTAATACTAAAGTGAATGGTCTAGCCAAATAACTCTGCTAACTGTTTTCCAATAGGGTGATCCACTTTTCCTTAAACTTCTTCAGAAGACTTACAGCAACTACAGAGAACGTACAGTCAGACCAGGCTTTTCACCCAAACGCTATATTGCAAACCTTTGTAGAACACTTCAAGATGATTCATGGAACAAATATACAAGCAATATTGCTGATCATGATACAGAATTTCTACCATTGCCTGACAAACCTCAGCCTTACAGTACAATGTCACTACCACCCATTTCACCATCAGGCTCTATGATAGACAGTACTTTTAATTTCTACCAAAATGGAATGTCAACAGGAGCTGTCTCATTAATATCATTAAATAGCGAAGATGTGCCAGAATATGCCTCTTCATCTAGAGCTCTGAGTCCATTAGAATCATTAAGTGAACGACTATTTGAAGTTGATTTGGTACCTCACAGGAAAGACAAGAAATATGCATCACTTAACTCACAACAAAAAGCTGATCTTTTATCACAATTGCTTGTAAATTCCACACTTCAGGATGATTCAGACTTGCAGAGATGGGAAAATGACTTAGAAATGGAACCTGTAGATATGGAAAAGGGGCCTTCAGTACCTAGGTTTTTTGGTAAAGGGAAAACCAAGTTAGGAGGCCTACAGTCTGCCAACAATTTTTCTTCTCGACTACCACCAATACAGTCAGCAGGAGCACAATCAACACCATCCTCAATATCAACATCAAAATCACAAAGAAACAGTATGTTTGCTGATGTTGATACTGTAGGAAGGGACCATAGCAGTGAAAAAGTAAATATAGATATTCTTGATCCTAATTCGGTTTTACTATATGTAAGTGAGAAAGATGGTCTGAAAAACGAAGGTGTGGAGACAGAGGAGTTGACTGAAAATGAACAAAAAAGCATCACAACAAGAGATTTAGACTTAAACTTAAATATCAATACTTCATCAGAAATGAACAGCCATTTATCAAAAACATTTTTGACTGGGAAAGGTGAAGAACTGCCTCATAGAAGTATGCTATTGACAGATTCTGGAACTAAAATGGAAAAACACCTTCAAGACACTGAAAATCTTAAACAAGATATAAATTCAACTAAATCTGAAACTCTTGAAAATTCTGTCACAGAAAAGGAGTGTGTTGAGCAGAAACTACTAGCATTACCTACAAAAGAAGGTGAAACCAGAAATGTTGCAGTAGAAGATGTTGATACCTGCATTTCTAAGAACGAGACTGAAACTCATACTCTAAATGTTAAAGGTAAGAGAATTAGTGAAAAGTACTTTGAATCACCATCTAAAGTGTTTGATCTCAACAAAACTTTATCAGGGTTTTGAGATTGTTGATATTGGTAATGCTATATGATTGGCGAGCCAATTTCTTCATGTTAGTATTGTATAATGTCCATTTTGAGTGTATTGTTGCTAAATGGGTTTTTAAAACCAATAATACAAGCAGATATGAACTAAACATTTTTGAAAAATACATTTTTTTGAAAAGAAAAACACATTTGTCACAACTAGGGAATGATTGAATAGACCTCAAGAAGTATAGCTAACCAGAAAGAAGGGTTAGCATTAGTTCCCTAAGGGACTGACCATTAGAAAAATTATTGGGGGGGGGCAGGGAATTTTCGAGCTGCATGAATTTTTTTCCTTTGATGTTTCCCTGGCATGAATATTTTTTTTGGCTTTGCAGGAATTTTTTTCTAGGAATACTCTGCTTGCATGAATTTTTTTTTTTTCACTTAATTTTCCCTTGCATTTATTTTTTTTGTTCTTTGCCCCCCCCCCCCATAACTTTTCTAATGGTTCGTCCCTAAGTTGGTTGTTACCAAGTTGCTACTAATCTGTAATTTTATTAGTAGTTACCAATTCAATGGATATACATTTTCACATACTCTGCTTCATGGCTTATTTAGCTCAGAAAAGCCATTGGGTATTTTTAATTAGTAATTATTTTTGTTTGAAAAAGTGAAAATGGTCTTCTTACTAACTGTTTTGTTACAGTTCAAGAAGACAAAACACTTTCCTTTTTAGGTTTTAGTTGTTGGTTATCAAAAGATATTTCCTAAGGTTTGGCTGGTGTTTTCCTCAAACAGGAAATTTAAAAATGATTTCATTTACTGGAGCCCATTTTTTTTATCAAAATGCAGATAGTAAATTCAATACAGCAATGACAAGCAGCTCATCACTCCCCCCACACATCAGTATAGAAGAACTGCATGGCCATGCAAAATTGGTAGCCACCAAGGTGTTGTCAAGACCTAAATCAGGAGCATGTTTCCAAACTGATGCCAAGGAAGCAGTGGCAATGTGGGCTGACCGACTTTCTTGCATCCTTGGACCTCCTTCAAAAGGTATCATTATAGTCATAGGACTTGGAGGCTACTCGGGGGAACTCACCACTTCAGGTGCCACAGTGTTACCCAAAATAACTGACTTGTTCTATACTTCTTTACTACTGATCACTAATTGTTGTTTGGGCTTGAACTTTGGGCTTGTTACTTGTTACATGATGACCCATGATTACATAGCTGTCAAGTCCCGGAGTGAGACTCACACCTCAGAACCATTTCTCACACTCACATGTAGCCTCCGTTGCAGACGTCTTTTGTAGTTTGCCGAAAAGCTGGGAGTCTTTCGGCGAACTGCAAAACAGGGACCACGCCCGGGGGGTACTCACTGGAATTTCGGGTGGGGGTGTGCCGCTGGACCTTCACAAACCTGACCCTGTTCTAAACAAAAAATGGCTTGATTTTGAT
>JAOEHV020275883.1:0-12080 GCA_025447995.2 Isaurus tuberculatus | reverse complement strand
TCTAGACTGGATGGTCTGAAAACCATACCCTGAACAGCGGCACATACCCGTATACTCAATATATGGGAGTACCCCCCTGGGAGTAAACTAAGGTAAATTCCCACCAACACAAGGCCATGGATTACCAAGGAGGAAGGATTATGAAACTGTTAAGAGTGCTACAGAATTTGCCCCCCAGAGACTCTTTGATCTGCATACTAGGAAAATTCTCAGATACAGCAAAGAATAATTCTTGAAACACACAAAGTTTTTTGAAGTTGAGTAAGTTTTAATATAACAAAGAGTGAACTACTGTAGGATACCAATAGGTAGAGAAGCGCTGCCAGTTAACCTTGCATTAACAGTGAAAAAACTTTGCTAATGGTGAGGTTCATAGAATAGCAGTTTTAATTAAGCAACATTAATTTCCCACCTCACAACCTGCTGAAACTGCTATTTTGAACGTATAAAATAACTTGAATTCCCAGGCTGCTCTAATATAGAGATTGAGTTCCCAAGTCAAGTGCTTACTAAATAGGTAGAGCTACCGAAAACAGTCTGTGCAAATGATACCCTGCACCCAAGAGATGTAGGGATCTGGGATACAGTCAATGCAAATACAGTACCTCTGTCATTCATAGACAACAGAACTTCAGTGTGTAGTGAAATCCTGTACAAGTCTCCAGGTATTGGTTTACCAGCCCAAAACTCAGGATCAAAGTTTGCCATTGGGGCATTAGGGTCAGGCTCTGTCAAAATATATCTGTAACCATCCTAGGAAATAAAAGGATGCAATTTAAATCATGGAAGCCTTCTCGTTATTATTATATTAAGTATTTTTACTTAATAAAAAGGAATGTGATTCTCCATCAAAGCACTTTTTAGCTAAAGACTTGTATTCCTAACCTAGGCCAGTTCATAAATTATGTGAGATCATAATGACAAGACAGCCATTGATATTAAAAAAAAAGTGATAAAGAGAGGTTCCACTGTACACACAAAAAAACACTGAATTATTTATTTTTTTCTGCTTACCTTATTAAATGGATGTTCCAGAGGATAGCCATGAGAAGGGAGTTTTTGTGATGCAGGAATATCACTACAAATATGGTAAATTATCAATGATTTAGACTTGCTGTTAATCAATTTAAGTTTATTTCTTTGGTTCCTTAGAGGCCACTGAAGTAAACTTGTAAGTCTAATCATTATTAATAGAAATCTACTCACTATCTATCACAAATACTGCAATCTGATTGGCTACCATACTCGCTATCTATCAGGTGATAGATAGCGTCTGCAGGATGTAAACAAGAAATGCAATATGTTGTTTGAATAAATTAATAATTATTTATCAAAAAGGTATCGTTGTTCTTTTGTTTCTGCTTCTGAGATTTCTACTAAAACAATATATTAGAATACTCGCTTTTAATTTGTATCGCCACTAGATAAAAATTGTGAGCTTGTATTCTAATTGTTAATTATAGCACATTTCTGTGTTTAAAAACCACTTTTTTGCAAAATATGTTTTAGATGCTCAAATCATCTTCAGAGCATAAATTTAATGAAAGTTCTCTGAACAAAAGGATGAGATGCATGCAAATTGAATTTTAAGTGTTTGCTAAAGTATGAGTTTTCGAATTTAGTGATGCTAAATCATTCATATGCAAACTTACCTTTTTGACTTCTTGTTGGATACCAACTGCTGGCTGTTATCAATCTTGCGCTTTCCTCTTGTGGATTTTCTCTGTGATTCACCTTTCCCTTTACTTGTGCCGAGACTGGATGTTAAACTACTTCCTAAACTACTATTAAGGCTAACATTTAACTCTGTATTAAAACTATCCCGAAAACTATCAGCAAAATTTTCAATGGGAGTAATAGTTGGGTTCTCAGACTGTCTGCCATTGATGCATTCTTTTTCTTCACCATATTGGTCTGGCTTTTTTTCAGCTATGTTAAAACTGCATGAATTGTTGTAAAACTCTGATTCTGGCCCATTTACAGCCTCACATACCTCCATCTAAACAGTAAGAGAAAATATTTGATTATTTGTCAATCTTTATTATTTTATTTTATTTTTATTACTTCTTTTAACTTGGTTCATGTTTAGATGTTACAAAAGCAATTTTTACCACAGTTTCAGAAGCTTCTAAAACAAAGTCATCATTTTTTTAATAAGAGCTCAGCAAAAGGGGTGATTAAACCAGGTAGAACAGATGTTCATTGTCGTCGTCGTCATCGTGAATACATGGTGCTAAACCTTTCTACTTAGATCCTTCAGCTCTATAAAACCATCCATGCTTACCTTAATATATCCAGTAATAATAAATACTGTTATTATAATAAAATCAATAATGAACTATGTTATTGTTGATCTTAACATCTTGCACGATCTTAATAATTCTGATTCCACATACTTAACAAGTTTGCCACTTTAGCAAGGAAACTTTATTTTTTCTAAGTCTCTGATTCGGGCCAAGATTTAAAAACACTATTTCTGAAGATAATAATAATAATATTATTAATAATAATAATAATGACTTTATTTATATAGCGCTTATTTGTAATGCTCTAAGTGCTTTACAAGCAGTTACAGGGTTGAAACAGTAGAGGGTCTTAGAAAGTCTGCTACAGGGGCTCACAGATTCTTTCAAAGATCTTGACCAAGCACGAAAAAATAATAATGAATAAACTTTATTAGATACAGAAATCAAAAAGCATTACGCTTATAAATTTACATTGAAGCTGTTTTTAAATAAATATAAAAATGACAATGTTAATACGAAAACTAGAGAAATATATATAAAAGGCTAATGAGCTAACATGAAAACAAAAATGCAATAAATTAGTTAAGATTCTAAAAAAATTACAAGCATTTCATTACTTATAAAACCAGAAATTTGATTTGAATTCTTTTAAAGAATTTGAATTTTTTACTGAGGTGGGTAAATTATCAAGAGACCCAAAATATGACCCTTGCTCACCATAGAGTCTCCAGTAGCTCAGTGGTTAGAGTATCCGACTAGAACACGGAGGGTCGTGGGTTCAAATCCCATCTGGGGCTCGGATTTTTTCCGAGTTTCTCCTTTCATTAATATCGTTTCATTATAATTTATTGTTTCATCTTTAATATAGGTTAGCTTCAGCATAGGAAAACCACAGAAAGGGACCAAGAAAGTTGAAACCTTTTAGTTTAAGTCCTTCACCTTCTCATCATAATCTTCCACTCCCCCATTTTTTGTTTCATCGTCAGTCAAAGGAATTTCTGAATTTTTATCATCCCTGAAGATTCCTTCTTTGTCCGCCATCTTGAAATGAGATTTAATCGCGCGAGAACTGAAACTAGTTTTAATAAGCAATTCGAGTACTTCGTGCTTGCTAGTACCAAAAGGATTAAGTGAACCGCTGAACACTTTTGATATTGATCGTGTGTTCCTGTTCAATGAAACAATTTTTTTTTTACTATTTTGATCTACCGCGCGATTCAAGGGTGGAAAGGAAGGTGTCAGCTTTCTGTGTGTGACAAGAAGTAAGATTTGTTGTTTAAACCTGGTGGTGAACCAAGATGCCAGTGTTTCATACTAAGACAATAGAAGCGATTCTTGAGCCTGTGGCTCAGCAGGTATGTCATCAAATGTGAAGAAATTACAGAATTGCCTAGCAAGGCTTCACGATCGCTCTGCAAATGTGTTTATCTCAGCTGTGACAACTCATGCAGCTGATCGCAGTGGAGAATTTTTTCACAGGCAAAATTTCGCAATGATTTTTTTTCTTAGTTATCGAATTTACCATTTAGACAGTAATTGTTTAATTTTTGGGTGCAGACGTTTGTTTGAGAATAACATCTCGAAGACAGATTCGGTTTGCTCGATTCACACCCATATTTAAAATCCCCTGTACGTGCTGTCATGGTTATTCGGTGTTTTAGAACAATGCATTGTTTTCATTTGACTCGCTCCAGAACTGCCAGTTATTCTCCCAACCAAGTTAATACTATAGGGGTTTAAATTTTTGAGTTTTTTATTTTAAACCTTAGATAAAGTTATTTAATAATCTTTTGATTATAATCTACATTTACCGTCGAATTGAGCAGCCACTTTTTGGAACTAAAGCGATCTCGTCCTTCCAGTAATACAGTTGCTGTAAACTTTCTCACGATTTGTGAATTCAGATACGTTTTGGTTTTCATTAAAGTTTAGGCGCTTCCGAACACTCAGGAAATCTGGACTTGCTTTAACTTTAAGAAGTTGTAATAATTCGTAAATTAATATTCCTTTTGGCAATTTAGTTTATTTGTACGTGGTTGTGCACCTCGGAGTTAAAAATGTCCTTATTTCGTAAAAAAAAAACGGTATGTGAAATTTCGAACAAATTTATTCACTGCTCATAAGTTTAATAATTTCTGAATACTTGACTACGTTAACCACGTTACGTTTTGGTCTGTTGACTGTTGTGTGTAAAATGTTTCAAACGCAAGCGGTTTATATGACGTCCAGACATTCCAAACCAGTTGCGCCCTTCCCACCCAATCTCCCGTGTCACGCTTCCAATTTGTACATTCTTCAAGTTCAACATATTGCACTCCAAAAATATTTCATTTTTTAAAGTTTTTTTTACAAATAAAATTAAATCTAAGGAAGCCTTAAAAAATGGCTTTCTTTCGTCCTACACCTCTGAAGGCGACTTTATAAACAAACGAGTTAAATTAGGTTGAAAGCCATTTTGGATTGAAAACCTTATACAAAAGTTTCGTTAGTAAGGTCAACCATTAAGCAAACAGTTATCGGATCAAATTACATGAAAGCAACTCAAGATATCAGTCGTAAATTAAAGTGACTGATAATGTTTTTTTCTATTAAACTTTTTAAAACTCTGGTTAATATGTCTCAAAAACGTAAAAAACGTTAGATGTCATTTTATATGACAATTGATGTTAAATGTTTTAAAGCAAAAACGGGGCTCACAGTTGAGTTTAGTGACGTATATTTAGAAATGTTAAACATACTCGTACTCATTGTATTGATAAGATGAGTTTATAATTGTAACAGATTGTTGTACTTATAATCTCAGAATGTTTCAAAAAATTTTATTTTAGCTGGTGCTTAAATTGGAGTGGTTGGATCTATATGCCTTCCAACCACAAGGTCTCAGGTTCGATTCCTCTGCTCTGCCAAAATTTGAACATTTGTGTAACCTTCTTTCCCACCAAAACTTACTCAGCTTTCCATCCTTACGACGTCAGTAGATGAGTACCCAGCTTCGGCTGGGAGCTAACCTGCAATGGATTAGTGTCCTGTCCAGGGGAGTCAATAACTCTCATCCGCTTAACACTACAGAAACCGGAGATTTAAGCACCGGCCACATGGGCCACTAAGCTCAAAAAAGTATTTAGCTTTTAGCTTAGCTTAAATTGGAGTCAAATTAGAAATTTCCACAAGCACCATACTTAAGTTAGAGTAAAGACATACATTGCATTCTGTAAAGTAGTTTGGTCTAATCCCCTAAACTGCAATGAAGAATCTTTAAAAAATAGCTATGCATTAAAAGGGAAAAAATTGATTAAAGAAAAGCTTTTTCTGGCTTTAACTGCCCTGCACAATCTGGAAATCAAGGAAGAAGGTTGTTATTATAAGATTTTTTCCTAGTCTAAAATTGCATTGAAATACCCTGTATATGTCAAATATATGTCCCGTCAAGAAATCGTTTCAGAGGCATGAAAAAATTACATTTTCTCCCTTAAAAAATACTGGAAATCTTGTTTTCAAGGCCTTAAAGTACAAGCTTTCCAGGGGTTTTCCATAAAGCTGCCAAGAGGGGACTACTGCCCATTGAGCAAATTTCATCTGAACCCTTTTTCACTAAATTTTAGATCACTCTGGCAGATGTAACACATTTCTTGAGTTTATCTCATTCAGTTGTTTGTTTAATTTTGGTTAATTTCTCCACCAGGTTTCTCAACTTGTGATTCTTCATGAAGAAGCTGAAGATGGCAGTGCTATGCCAGACTTATCTGCACCTATTCATGCAGTGGGAATTGCTGTTGCTAACCTTGTCAAGGTAAAGTATATACATATATAAAATGAGTATGTAGGGCAATCAGTTAAAATCATGTTTAAAATTCTATAGATATATGCAAATCTGATCTGTTTAAAAACTTTTTTACAAGTCTGTGTTTTAGTACTTCATGCATTTAGTATTGAATAAAATGTTCAGGAATATAAATATCCTGAAGTAGATCACAGGGGACCTGTGGAATACAAAGGAAATAGAAAACATGACTGCTATTTATTTTTTTGTTTGTAAAAAAGTTTTCAAACAGATCAGATTTGCATATGATTTTATCTATAGAATTTTAAACATATAAAATGAGGTGATGCACATTTGATATCAATAAAATGTTCAATTAATATTTACAGGAAAGTTATTTAAAAAAGGCACATTTATTTATAATTATTAAAAATAGTGTGGCATAGCTCTAATAAATCCATACAAAGTGCTGTATTATGTGATGATTTTTTACAAGGTTTACAGTTGACAGTTATGGGTTCTCTTCTGTTAGTGATAAGTGGTGTGGTTTTCTTCATTCCCCTGATAAAGGATAAAGAGACTGATAAACTCGGATGCTACATTGGTGTTTCTATAGAAACAGTTTGATAAATTTTTAAGTTATACACTGTGGAAAAATAAAAAATGCTGACGTTTCAGACTGTAGTCCTCCGTCGGAGTGAAGTGTGTGGGAGATAAACAGAGAGGTGGTAAATAAATATTATTTAATAGTAATGCAAAAGATGGATACTGGGTACTCTAAATCCCAACGGGATAAATAGATGCTTCACATTTAATTAGCCTTCTATTATTCCTGACCCTTTTTTTATCATTTTTTCTCACATATTTCTATTCCTTTATTATATTCCACACACTTCACTCCAACGAAGGACTAAGTAGTCAGAAACGTCAGCATCTTTTATTTTTCCACGGTTTAAAACTTAATAATATATCAAACTATTTTGATAAAGCGACTGGCCTTTGATTTAATATCATCATCTAAAATCACATGTTCCTGTGTTAAGAATAAAAAAAACTATTCTCTTAAAGTAGCTCCTACTTGTAGCTTTTAGTAATTTGTTCATGCACAAAGCAAATTTTACTTTGATTGATAATTTAGGTGGGAAAAGAGACAGCTGCTAGCAGTAAAGACAAGATCCTGAAAGAAGAAATGCCACTGGCATTCACCAGAGTGGAAGAGTCTTCATTTCTATTAATGGAAGCAGCCAAACTGCTCAAAAGTGATCCCCATTCATCAGTTGCTCGACGTAAGCTGATTGATGGAGCCAGAGGTATGTCATTAGTAATAATTCTAAGCCTGTTGAAGCCAATTGCGATTTTTTGAACAATTATTACCTTTAAGACTCTTTAAAACCTTGCAAACTAAGCTTTGGACATTTATTAAGGATGAGTAGGAATTTACAATGCATTAATTTTATTTCCGCACTTATAATAATGATAAACAATCCCATGTACATTTGCAAAATAATTAATCTAGTTCATTCACTAAATTGTGACACCATTGTAGAAACTAAGGTGAATCTAATAGGCAGTTGATTTAAAGTATAAGTTTTATGACAAATTAATAGCTTGCACCATCCCAGCTTCTACAGTATTACAACTGAAAAATTCTCTGCTGGTAGTCACTGTAACAGTTTTCATCAACTTCAGTTTATTTACATTGATTGAGTGGTCTGTTTTCCCGAGAACAATTTGAATCATGAAGTTTTTTCCCAGTGGTGTAGTAGTCACCCTAACGGTAGAAAGGGAACTAGTGGTAGGAAGCCACCTGTGCTGCAGGTAAAATGATATGAACTGATTTCCCCTTCAAGCAAACCATTTGATTTTGAAGTACATAAGCAGTGTGTTTCATAAGGCCGGTGTACTGGTAAATTGTACCAACGTTCCCCAACGGCCGTACCGGTTTTCCCCAACTCAGAAGTTCAAAATAATTCTGGGGATGTCCCCAAACCTCTCTAGATACTTTGAGCATTTGGCACGTGATGACCTCATACCCACTCCAGGTGTACCTGCTTTCCCACTTAGTGTACCCCACTTCTCAAGCTTTAAGAAACACACTGCATAAGGGTTAGGAATCTCAATGATTTTTAATCAGTGATTGGATCCTTTGGAACTTTACCTTTGTAGTTTCCATAATTAACTAATCTGCATTTGTACTCAGCTTTTAGACTTAGATTACATTTTCATTGGGTTTCATTTGATTATGTTACAATAGGTATCCTTTCTGGAACATCTGCTCTGTTATTGACCTTTGATGAAGCTGAAGTTAGGAAAATTTTGGCACTGTGCAAGGGTGTCTTAGAATATCTTGCCATTGTTGAGGTGGTAGAAAGCATGGGGGATCTTATAGAATTTGTAAAGAATCTACAGCCAGGAATGACAGAAATGGCAAAGAGTGTGGAAGCACGAGAAAAAGAACTCACTCACCAGGTCCATAGAGACATGTTAAAGAATTCAATCACTTCTGTTAAAGAACTTACTCCATTGCTAATATCTTCTGTTAAGGCTTATGTTTCTTCCAAAGGTAAACTTTTAATTTATTTGTAAGGTTCAAGAAGATGTTAATCTCATAAAATTTTACTTAAATTAACATTAATCGAGAGTGAGGTCATTACAGGGAAATCTCAGACCAAGGCCTAACAGAGGTCTGAGATTTCCCTGTAATGACCAAACAGACGAGGTTAATAAGTTATTTATTATATGGCCTTTAGTCTGTTTTGGGAAGAAAATGAAAAAAAAAAAAACCTGGCAGTTATTTCCATATCCACTTCCGTGCACACACTCATTTCAAACAATGTTCACTCAGCTGAATCGGCATTCGTCACGAAAAACAAGCAAAACTAAAAAAAAATCTCAATCAATCTGAAATGTCATAATGATTGGTCATTACAGGGAAATCTCACCCTCCCAGCAACCAATCAAATTGCAGGAAACTGTCTAGGCATATAATAATACACAGTTTATTAGAGTCAGTCTCAAGTTATTATGTGTAAAGATCACTGTTTTAGACAATATTAATTTCCTTTTTTACAAACACTAAGCCAAGGAAAAGGAAAATTGACTAAGTTAATATGTAGGAAGACTGGAAAACAGGCATTATAAATTATCTGTAGCTTCATGTGACCTACAGTTTGTACCTGGAGTTGAGAAGATTGCCAACCTTCTTAAAAAAAACTTTCAAAAAATCAGTAAAGCTGTTCAAGAAACTCATTAATGACCCCAACCAGAGCATTCACAATCAATGGCTCTCCAAATGGACAGTGCATCTGAACAAAATTCAGATTTTTGCTTTCAAAGAACACAGATTTTTTCCTGATTAAACTGTTTCAGTTATTATATTATATTTACCAAGTTGCATTAATTCCTTTCATCAACTATTTATAGGATATTGGTTGTTTTCGTTAATTTTTTGTTGTGCCAAAAGGCCATAATTAATAATAATTATTAAGAATTTGAGGTGTATTGGCAGGTGCCCTCCCCCCTCACCCTCCTTATTCCACCACTTCTGTTAAAGGCAATCAAAAACCAATATATTTGTTCATACAGTCTTTTAATAATACTTCAAAACCTGTTGACAGATACAAACCGAGGGGTAGCTGAATGCCAAGAAAACCGAAACTACATTGTTGGACGAATGTCGATGGAAATTAGTGAAATCATGCGCGTGTTGCAGCTGACAACATATGAAGAAGATGGTTCAGATGATCCACTCAATGAAATGAAGAAAGCAGCATCTGTCTTCAATGCTAAGATTGGAAAAGCTAGGGATTGGCTAAGGACCCCAACCGAATCTGCTGGAGGCTTAGGTACATAAAAAAGTTCTAACATTCAAATGTTTAGGAAAATTTGGAGTCACTAGTTGACATTGCTTAATCTTAACCCTTTAGAGGCATCCTTAGAACCTTGACAAAGAAAAGAAAGGAGGTGGGATATTAAAAGGGTTACATTTGCTTTATATTCATGTTTTAAAATCCTTGAGATTCCAAAGATATATTTTTTCAGTATTGGTCTTTAGTGCCCTCCACTCGTCTTTCTGGCCATTATATGTTGTGGGATATGTTTTATGGTGCTTCACAACTTTTCTGCCAACTGTCTTCAATTATTTTTTTCTGCTGTTTCTTTAATTTCTACAAATATATTTTTGTGTAATTCTAATACTCATCATAGGGCTTTTGTACTAATGTCACCATGTTCTTTGTGTCTCACCTAGGTACTCGTACTTTCCGCATCCTAATGAATTCTTGTACACTAAAGTCATTCCTTTCTGAACCATAAGTACAGAGCAAACAGAATACAGTGACTGAATGACATTTTTTGTGGTTTTACTTGTGAAAGTTTGATTATTTCTGAATGAGACACTAATCTATCTATGACCATTGTATTTTCTTACTAACGTATTTGGTTATGGGAATTACTCAGGTGAGAGAGCAGTTCGTGATTGTATCAGGGAGGGTCATCGAGTTGCAGATGCGTGTCAGGACCCAGACAAGACAAGAATCAGAGATGTTTGTAATCACCTGGATCAGTTAATGGGTGAACTTGCAGAACTGAGGGCACGAGGAGAGGTAGGCAAATATTCATTTCATTGTTGGGGTCATTACCCAATAAGGGTGCTTACTCATGCAATGGTTGCTTTGAGTTAATTAATTCTTTTTTAATTAATTTATGTTTTTATGCAAAGCTAGAAATCTTTATGGTAAGGAGGTGCAAGGCTATCCCCTTGGTTATCTAAGGCTGCTCCAAACTTCGCAAGTTTGTGGAAGTCAGAGGAGAAAAAAAATAGGCTTATAAACTTACTTAGTGTTTTTTTTATAAAATTTATTGTAACCCTGAATGGTTTAACAAACAAGGAACCACATTTTTAATTTCATTACGTTTCAGTATCTCTTTTTTCAGTATGAATGTGATTTCCATTTAAATATTTCTTATTGTAATAAAAACCGAAAAACGTTCTGCAGTGAAAAGTTAAAACACAAGTTTTTGATGTAACCTTACTGTTGCCTTCGTCAGGTAAAATGAGTTAAGAATAACAAGAAGAGAAGAAGAGTTGAGTGATAAAACGCCACAGTTTTTGACAAAGGAAACAATAGAACTAGGAAAATATTAGAATCTTGGCACACTGTAAGAACCGATCAGGCAGAAAGTAATTCACCTTTTATTCGTTATTTGTTTTGTTATTATATTTTACTGAAGTTCAAATTTAAAGAGGCATTTATTTAAAGGGACAACTTCTTTTACTGAATACTGCAATAAAATACTGTTTGCATTTTTCTATGTGGCGTTGTTTGTAGATGAAGATAACAAAAACGTGAAATAAAAGTAAGTCCGAATAAATCACGAAAATTCAATTTTGTGAAATACGTGACTCTCAAATTCTTGACGCTAAAATTATTTGTAGTAAAGAACAATTGTTAATGTTTGATTATTTTTGAAGGGCGCAACACGTGACGCTCAATTAAAGTCACGTGAAGTAGCATCTAAGCTGGATGGCCTGCAGAATGAAATCGATGGAGCAATCCAGCGGCAAGGCGCTAGTGGCGTAAAGAAACCATTTAACACGTTTGTCGGCAAGATGGAACAAGCTCTGCAATGGCTGAACAATCCTGCTGGTGATCACAGTGGCTTAGGTACATAATATGATATTTTTTATTCTGGGTTTTTCAAAAAAGTTTTTTTTTTTCGTCATTACCTACTGTCATCTCCACATTTTAGTTTTCTCTTGTTAGACGTTTTGAAAGGGTTGGGTTAAAAATATAGGGTCCGACAAATATTAGGCCTGGACGCCCGGGACAAGTTGAAAAATATCCCGGGCAAGTGTTTTATTTCCAGAAGAAGCCCGCCGGGCCATATCATTTGGCTGACGAGTCATTTTGCGTAATAAACAGATGGGCTCGATTTTAAAAAAGATTTCTTGTTACTCGTGCCGGTAGGCAACGAGTCTAGGATTCTGGTTGTTTTTTTTTTATTTTTATTTTTTGTGTCACGAATTTCCACGCATGCGTGGTTGAGGCTTATAAAAGCTCACGTGAGCAAAC
>JAOEHV020275780.1:0-12081 GCA_025447995.2 Isaurus tuberculatus | reverse complement strand
TATTGACCGTCAATACAGGGAAATCTTGCCCTCTCAGCAGCCAATCAGATTGCAGGAAACTATCTAGCCATATAATATAGAAACTTACTTACATGTTTCACCTAATCCTTAAAAACACTCCACGAGCTTGCAGTTTACTCAAAGAATGTTGAACAAAAGAAAAATTTCAAATAATATATTGCCTTATTTTAAATTTGAAAAAGATAAATGATAAAAAACAATTGTAAAAGATAAGTATTTTACCTGTTGTAGATGAGAGATACACGATATCTGTGAAGCTAGGAGATGTGGCTAACCCACTGGCAAAGTTGTTTGTTCGCCTAATTGGAGACAAAGGAGAGAGCAGCAAAATTGTTTTGAGACCTGCTGGAGGTCATTTGGAAAAATTTGAGGAAGGAAAAGTGTACAAGTTCACAGTTGAAATGCCAGGAGTTGGACAGGTAAGTTTGGTTTTAAATTATAGGATTGATTTACGATCTTAAAGTTATTTATACTAAATATATCAATTTTTAGGCAATGCCTGTTTGTTTTTACGTGTCATTTTTAACTTAATCCATTTGCCCTTTTAAAAAGCGCCTACACAGTATTGAGTCCAAAACGAACAAAAGAAACGTAAAACAAACTCAAAACTTTTTCCGTGGTAAAGGACGCACATTTTCAGTTTGAAGAGGTTTCATTCAAAGGCTTTTAGCTCCCGGAAGGAGAGAAGGGGAAACGGAGATAAAGGCAACAGTGGTCCCAATGTATCTTCAGAAACAAAATGGTTCTTCCTGGACACTGAAGTTAAGGCATAATGTAAATTGTGGAAATGTTCTCTGAAATCCGGCCTTTTGTCATAGCCAGGCGTCCAGTCATAGCGACCGTTTTGTGTCCAGCGCTTTCGAACTGGGGAAGTACTGTAAATCCTCACCTTCACACTGGGACGTGCGTACACACATGGTGCCTCTCACGCCTACAAACTCGGACGTTTTCACGTAGCAAATTTTCCCGCCTTCGAACTGTACTTAGCGTTATTCCTGCTTTGAGACTGAGCATGTGTTTACGGCAAATGAAGCAAGGTTTGCAACTCCAAATTCAGCAACGTATTAAACATGAAATGTCATGCTTAGAAAACTAAGGTGGTTATGTATCTTACTGGGCTGTTTTAATCATTCTTATTCACGCAGTTGCAAAAAGTGATATCCTAAAAAAACATAATATTGTGTCAAAAATCTACAAATGTTTATAAATAGCCAGGCGTGGGGAGTCGGGTTGACGTAGCGGTAATCACTCGCGCCTCTCACCTGTACGACCCGGCTTCGACTCCCGGGCTCGGCACGTGAGCTGAGATTTGTCGATCTCAATCTGACTCCGAGGGTTTTTCTCCGGGTACTCCGGTCTTCCTCCCTCAGCAAAATCGAGTCCCAGCTTGTTCTATCCGGCTGTGGTGCTGTGCTTCGAGGTCGTAAAAGGGCAGTAAAGCGGCTGCCATTGTGTATGTGTCTGTAATCCTAAATTGTTTGTGAGTAATGAGTACTCCTTTGCGGTCCAACCTCGTTGAGCTGCGTCCTCGCAATTCAGTCCTTGACTGCAAGGAGGGCGATTAGCAAGGCTGATTTATTTATAAATAGAGCTTATTTATTTTAGGCTTTCCTAATCTATTGTTATTTTGTTTGTTTTTAATCGGTATATTTTGAAATTTCACAAGACAGCGGATATCTCGAAATGTTGACCCCTTAATAAATATTTAATTGCTATTTTAGTTACATTGTGAGTCTGGATACTTTAAAAATATGATATAGATGCCAAATTTTCATTTTCGTCGTAAGTACTAGATACTTGGTTGTATGTAATCGCATCCTTTAAGGTGTTTCCAGTTAAAAAATTGCTGACAGGTATAATTCAAAAACCCAGTAAGGAAAACCGTTTCCTATGAAAGAACGGCTAAACTTAAATTTTAAAGACACATGATAGGTAAAATATTTGATTCCACTGCCACTTACAACGTAGCTCGCAAGCTTTCAAAACTTAGTAAGACAGAAATATGCGAGCAGAAATTATGAACCAGTCGAAAGTCTTTAATCCTCAAGCGGATATCAGTTACCTGCATTTAACGCATTTAAACATGACTTTGAACTTGACCTTGCTATTACATGATAAAAATATTATAATGTTCATGAATTATATATTAGAGCGTATTAAAAAGTCTCTTGTAATTGCCTATTTTATAGGTACAAATTTTATTTATTGGCGCATTTGAATATATATCCTTAGAATTTGCATCTTACAAATCAATAAATTATTATTAATATTGTTATTATTATTATGATTGTTATTTGTAAATATTAAGTAGTCTGTGTTGTTTATTTTTATACTTGAGTGTTTTTTCACGTTTGACTTCCGACCATAAAAATGTAACTTATTTTACTTATTTTCGTTATTTAAAATTTAATTTATTTGTAAATTCTTTTTTGCAAGTTGTAAGGGGTAAATGGGTCCGATTAACACCTCTTCTCCACCAGGTATAAATATGACGAACCGCAAGAAAGATCTTTAGGCATATATTTAAAAGCTATAAATATACGCTTGTGTTTCATTGATTTGTAAATTCCTTTTTTGCAACTTAATTGTGTAAATAAGATATTATTGTTGTCAAGAATGAAACAGCTGCTTCGTAGGCATTACTGTGATGGATGAATAAATATAATTTTGTTTGGTACAATTTACGTGTGACCAAAACATAAGAAGTAAAAAAAGACAACCAAAGAAATCCAATGATTATTTCATGGAGAGATGTTTTTTTTTTGTTATTGATAAAACGAAAGCGTCAACTAGAGTTAATAGAACTGTGAAAAGAGTTGCTCAAGATGTGCGCCGCTACTTGTTTACGACGCTGCCCACTGGCGAAGTTGCACTTCTGTTGTTATACATTTTGCTTTATCTAAATCTTAACACCTCTGCACAACAAGATAAATATGACGAACCGCAAAAAAAAAAAGGATCTTGAGGAATACTTGAAAGCTATAAATAAACAATTGTTTTTCAATTACGTCATCGTCGAATAGCTGGATTTCAATTGAGCATTGAGAGTTGTTACATTGTGTTTTTTAATCATAACTTGAGATTTGAAGGTCAAGTTCAATTGGATTGATATTTTTACTCTTAAAATTTTAAGATTATATTAAAAATAAGCGTTCTTGGATAGCTGTATATTTTACTGGTTAGAAGAAAAAGACTGGATTATCTGTAACTTTACGCAGAAGGTAATTTTTTTATAAAGCTAACGTGAAACATGGCTAGACCGAATCGTTTTAGGATTTTAGTATTCTGTGTGCTTAGAAACAAACTTCCAAATACGTTAATGATGTTGTGAGTCAGTTTGGCCTAGTAGTTATCACTCACTCCTCCCGCCACCACGGACCCGAGTTCGAATTCCTTGGGTTCGCTTGTGGATGAGATTTGTTCATCTCAATCTGACTCCGAAGGTTTTTCTCCTTGATCTCAGGTCTAGAATCGACTTACACGCCAAAATCTGAGCCACTAGCTCGAGAGATTGGGCTACTCCTGTCTTTACCCATCTCGCGCGTAAAGACATTAAATAATGTGTTTATTTAATAAAGAAAGCAAGTATTTTTCAGAGGTACAATGAATTTTATTTTAAGCACGGTGGAATTTTATTTTCCGGATTTCGTCTGAGGTGGCTTTTTTTTCATTAAAATCTCAATATGGTATTTGACTTTGGTTTTCTTAGCGACAATTTTCAGGAAAGTTTTTGAATACGCTCCTTATATTTATTGATTTTGAAAATCCGCCAATTCTGTGAAAAAGCATTCTTTGTAATAGTTTATTGTTTATGGCTTGGCTCGCTAGTCTTGTTATTCTGCTTTGAAACGTTCGATTTACATTATAAAACTCTTGACAAACAAAATAAATTATTTAAAGGTGTCCATTATAGTTTTAAATGCAGCTACAACTACAAGTTATGAAAAGGCAATTTCGTTTAAGTTTTATTTTTGCGGATTCTACTAACTTAATTACGATATTGGACCCTGTTTTCAAAGTTTCTGTCTGTTTTTTCTTTCTTCTGCATTTGAAATGCAAATTTAGAGTTGCTTGAATCAAAGCATGATAATAATAAGCAGTTAACGAAAAAATGGAGGGAATTTCAGTTCGCTAAATTGACGTGTTTGATAATGCACCAACCAAGTTTCTCGGGGTTTTTCAATCAATTAGGTCAACCGTCGAACATGGTATGTATGCTACTAAACTTTCTACTTTTCATGCAGTTTTCGCTTGAGTATCGTAACTTAATCTTGTATTCTGAAGTGCATCTCACCGTGTAACGGTTCCGTTTGGGTAATTTTTGCTAAAGCTATTTAATAGTTTCAAACAACTAAATCGTGATCAGCTTAGATCTAATCTTTACCTGCCAATACTCGTGACTGCACCACAGTTTGCTAGTAACCGTATTTTATACTCTTCTAAATCAGACATTTGAGCATGCTAAAGTCACCGCTCATTTGTTGCTATTTTTATATACATAAGTGTAGAGTGCCTGACGGGGAGAAAGAGAGAGAGAGAGAAAGCAAGAGAGAAAGACAAATGGCAGTTAAAGCATTACGCTGCATATCAAATGCTGTAGTAGTTTCAACTGTCTGCTGCAAAAAGAACATTGCAAAATCTATTCGTGTATGGGTTTATATCGCTGTATACACGTATGCTATTAAAGGGATTTTTGGTAGATCATTAACATTGTATAATTCTTAAAAAGTTATATAAATCTAACTGTTATGGTGTACTGCAGGTGAAAAAGATCTGCTGTAGAAATATTGGTAAAGCAAAACGCTAAAAACCTTTTAGGCGGGAAATAAATTTGTTAAATCAAGGCAGACAGAAATAGTAGACTTGCAAACTATAGATAATCTTGTAGCGGCGGCTTCCATTTTAGAAAAATGCTTTGTGTTCAAAACACAATAAAACTAAGATAGTCTTTAATTCCTGGTTTGGATCACACAATTTGTTATTGCGTTGTATCTCTGGACACTTTTAATTTCACAAGTATCCCAGGCTATTGCTTGTTGTGAGGATCCATCGTAGGCTTTTCAATCCCGCATCCCGCCGCAATTTTTATGCCATCCCGCCCTCCCGCCACCATGAAAATTTTCATCCCGATCCCAACTTACCAAACCCACGTTGCTCTAGCTCATGGCTAAATTTCAACTGATAGACAATTTATAGCTTTTTTTTTATATTGATAATGTTTTCTCATTATGAGAGGTCGTGCGACTCGTAACTTGAGCTAACTCGGTCTAACTTATGATCTTGCATATACCCGTCCTATTTTGTATCCCGCCTTCGAAACGAAGCATATCCCGGTCTCGCCGTTCTGGTTTCATCCTGCATCCCGCCTTTAAAATTTCTTGTATCCCACATCCCGCCAAACCTATGTTGGACCCTCTGTTGTGTATTTTAAATAAAAAGTATTAAAATGAGTACGACGCATAATTTAGGTAACTCAAGATTGAAACTCTTTTGACTATCGTGCAGGAAATTATATAAGTTAGTTACGTTTTGAGTATTAGCCCTTCGTTAAAGAACCTAGTTTTTTATTAATTTTTTTAAGGATCTTACGTTTTGATCAAGAATTTTTACAACTTTGTTATAAGTTTTAGTTGGTCTGACGTCTGTTCCTTACTATTTACGGCTCTCATTAAGAAAATTTCAACCTTTAGTTGTCCAAGTTACAAATACTAGTTCTGACTAACGAACGCGATGTCAGCTTTTTAAGATAGTTCAGCCTTGAGTTGTATAAAATGACGCGTAGCTGATGCTTGCAAAATGTTACATAATGGTAATTTAAAGAAAATATTCACAAAGAATACGAGAATTTGGTCCTGAAATAATGTTGATTTAATAACCTTAATATTTTTGTGTTGTTATATTTTGATTTGTTCATGTTCTATTTAAGAATGTTGTTTTAGAATTTGCGCTTCTGTGGGAAAGACAGATCAAAAATGATTAGTCTGCTACTTATTTTCAGATCAAACTATAACCTTCTCACGGTAGTCCAGATACTATTGACACTAACATTGCATTGAAATACTTCAGTAAATGTTTAATCATCACTTTAAATATCGTAGAAAGCTGACGTTTCGAGCCTTAGGTTTTTGTCAAGCAACTGGCTTTGGTGGACGGAGAGCCTTGAACGGCCAAGAAGACCCATGCGAGAAGGTCTCCGAGGGCCTAGAAACAAAGGCAGCACCTTCTCCTTAATTATTTTAAGACCCTAAGTGTTGGTCCGGCCGGGAATCGAACCCGAGCCTCCCGCTCGATAGACTGGCACCTTACCATGTAGGCTAACCAGGTGGCGATAAATACATCAAGTGTTTAACTCGTCCACGCTCTTCAGTAGTTGTTTTTTAACAAACTATTCAAACTATTATACTTACGAATTCGTTATGGAGGCTAAAAAATTAGTTTACTAAAAAGAAATAACAAACCAAGGCTTTAAAACTAAAGTCAGTTAATCGTTGTAAGATGGACGTGTTTTAGAAAAAGCGACGCCTACAGATGTTAGCATCTTAATTATTAAATACATGTTGCCCTCTGCCGCATTCTGTTTAAGCATTCAAATGATTTTATTTTCAATTTGCAGCTCCACTTACAAACTGATGTTCTTTACTAATTGAAAAGATTGACATAAATTAAAAAATTACGATTAGACTGATGTTCTGCTGGAGCTCTTCCACTTTTATCAGCGTTTTTCGGCGATTCGATTTCGTCTTGCTATTATCTTTTTAAAATTAATGTGGTCGAAGGAGGGAATTTCAAACCGTCACATAATGGCAATTTCTTGTCACAGGAACGAGCAGAGTTTGATAAATTACAAAACTCGAACATCCGCACCACAACTTTTCTTGTGCAGTGGCACGTCCTTTCCAGAAGTGTGTTAATCCCTTTCACAGAACTAAGCAATTAGGTCATTCTTCATTTGATATTTCGTGTTACATAAAAAAGGGAGATAAAACGAACGGATTCTACAAAACAAACTGTAACTTCCAAATTTTACGATACTAGCAACTTGACCTGGTACTAGGCGCACGGCCGGCCGTGCGTCTATCGAGAATTAAACACATGCTCACGTCATACAAAAGGCGCGCCAAAATTTTCTATATATGTTCTAATAATACTTAACGTCTTTACGCGCAGTTTGTGGTCGCCCAATCTCTCGAGCCAGAAGCTCATGTTTAAGCGGTCGACGGCACAGATTTGGCGTGAAAGTGGATTGAATGGAGGGAGGAAAACCGGAAATACTGGAGAAAAACCGTAGGGGTCAGACTGAGATCTACAAATCTCAGCTGACGTGCGAACGCCAGGATTCAAACTCCGGTCCGTAGTGATTGGAGGTGTGAATGATAACCACTAGGCCAACTTGACTCTCTAAACTATAAAAATACTTTTACAAATTTTTATTTACCAGTTTGAATTAAATATCAAACTACGAACTAAAATAGATGCAGATTAAGATTAATTTCTCTCAACTCGTATGACTTCCTCTGTGGTTTTTAGGTACAAAAAGTTCACGTTGGCCATGATGGACATGATGGATCGCAGGAAAATGGCGTCTTTATTGAAGATATTGAGGTAGAGGTTGACGGTTGTGAATCACTGTACTTTCCATGTGAGAGCTGGTTACACAATCAAACTGTAAACAGTGGAACGGAGCTGGCTTTTTTACCAGGTCCCAGACCAGAAAACTCCATGGGTAAGTACAATATTAAGTAAGTTTTTAGGTATAAAAGCACTCCCACGATTCCATTACTCTACACAAAAGATTGTGCTGTTTAGCCTTTACTCATTTAATCAATATGCTCCTAAAACAGTAAAAACTATACTAGGAGTCGTAAGAAAACCAATACTGTAATGCCATTTATATCATAAAATGTATTAAAAGAAAGAAATTAAAGTGATAGCATATATCAGGGGCGGATCCAGGCATGCCCCCCCAGAAATTTTTGAAAATTTGAGTCTCTAAAATGGCCATTTCCAGCATTTTGAGACAAATTTCGTACTCATTTAAGAATAAATTCTTGCTCGTAAACGTTGTTCAAATAAGGAGTTTAAATAAATATAATACGTGGTATTTTTACAAAAAAAAAAATCCTAAAAGGGGGGGGGCACAGGCCCCCTAGCCCCCCTCCCTAGATCCGCTACTGTATATTTACATGTCAGGTAGCACAAACATTCTAGTCAGTAACTTGCAGCTACTAATATGAGCCTTAAGGCTATGTTGATAGCGGTTATTACCCCTTAAATAAAAGTGAGCCTGATGTTAGCAGCCATGGAATGCTGATTCGACCTTTTTAAGCCCGTCAGCACGGCATAGTTAACAATCAGGCTCACATTTCCACACGAGATAATAAGAAAGAGTACCTTACATTACCTATCCTCTTCACTCCTCGAGGAGCATAAGGTGAGGTACAGATCTCTCCACCTTGGTTTGTCCCTGACAACTTCCACCGCTGCCTTTCTGCTGGGCCACCCCTTCTCATTCCTCTCTCACTCCGCTGTCCTTCTCCAGGTTTCTCGTGGCCATCCTCGCTTTCATTTGCGCTCAGGTGTCAAAGTGAGAGCCATCTTTTGGACTTCCTCATTTCCTTACCTTAGGGCATGCCCGACGTATCGCCATCTTCATATCTTGATGCTTTCTTCGATCTTCTGGGTTTGGGTTCTTTCCCTCAGTACCTGGTTGCTGATCTTATTTGGCCAGAACACTCGTAACATCCTCCTCAGGCATCTATTTTGGAAAGCCTAACAAAGAGTAGAAAAGCGTATTGCTTGTGGGATGCGGCTGGAATTATAATTACAAGTCAGGTAGCACACTAGTACTAGTAAGTAACTTGCAGCCAATTAATATGGGAACTAATAGCTTCTATAATTATCAAGACCTCAAAAAATGGCCTGAAAAAATATGATAATGACTTAATAGCTACAAATGCTGTAGTTTTAAACTTAAACTGGCAATCTATTCCAAGTCACAGTTTATTAGTCAGAACTAAAAGTAGTTGTACTTGATTAGTAAATGACTTCGGAACGTCTGATCTGAAGTCTTTTAACAATTAGAATACGAGCTCGCAATCTCTATCGCCTAATAGAATGACGAGGGCGAAGCCCGAGTCATTCTATCTATTGGCGATAGAAATTAAGAGCGAGTATTCTAATTGTTTTAGTAGAAATCTCAGAAGCAGAAACAAAAGAACAACGATATTTTTTTGATAAATAATTATTAATTTATTCAAATAACATATTGCATTTCTTGTTTACATCCCGCAGAAGCTATCTATCACCTGATTGATAGCGAGTACGGTAGCCAATCAGATTACAGTATTTGCGATAGATAGTGAGTAGATTTGTACTATATAGTGGTAGAACAGGTGGATCGCTGATTCTCGTGCGAGCCAATCAAATCGTGTTAAAAGATTTGAGCTCAAAATGCAAATAAAAAACAAGACAGGAAGGAGAAACTACAATATTTGAGTGAAATTAAATATCCCTTTTCAAAAGTCGTACGTTGAAACATGATATGTCTTTTGTTTTGTTTCTTGACTCAAAGGAGAGCAGAATATTTTATTAAATTTATTGTTTTTATTTAAAATTTCGGTTAATAGAATTTGTGGCTTATCCGTAAATTTGTGGTTATCTTAAAATGGCATCTTTTAACAAGAAGACCAAAGATTTTTTCAGCACAGAAAACCGTAAGTTTTGTTGAGATTTATCCTCATTAAAAAACACTAGAAACTAGAAACAAATCATACCAAATGTTTTTAAAACGGAGTGTTTGAAAGCTCTGGTTCTTTATTTCAAAACAGTATTGCGCAACGAAGATTATTTTTTTAGAAAAAAATTGACCATTGTTTTCTCATTGTTTAAGCAACGTTAGAAATCTTTCTTTCTATAATTCGAGGAAAATTTATCATTGTTATAAAATCATTTTGTTTTTTCAGACGATAATTTTAAGGCGATTTTAACAAAAGGTTTCTCGGGTGATTTTACATATTGCAGTCAGTAACAAAACGAACTTTTTGTCCCGCTTTCACATTGGCCAGCCAAAATCCAAGAAAAGCCAGCCGCAGAGGAGTTGTGTTTTCGTTTTTATATTATTATTTTGCAACCTTTTCGACTTTAGTTTTATAAAACTATGTTTTCTCCGAGAAATCGTTATTTAGTTATAAGTTTTGTTTCATTAACAGTCAGCACTTGAGTTAGCTCAACTTGCATTCAGTAAAAAGGCTCAAAACCGCTTCAGTAACTAACATTTGCCAACCTTGAGGTTACGAAAAGATCTTACTGCGCACTTCTCTACTCAAAAATGGTTTCTTTGTAAAGAAATGTTCATTAACAGTCACTTAGCACTTGAATGAGCTCAACTTGCATTCAGGAATTTTGCTGAATAATCAGTTCATGAATTGAAATCGAGTTAGCAAACTTTGTCAACCAAAAAAAAAATAATGTGAAAACCTCTGTTTGCATTTTCGTTTTCCATCTGAAATTTCGAATCTTGCGCCAACCGATGGCAAAATGAAGCAATAAAAGAGAGTCAAAATATTAGTACTGCATTTTCGTATATGTTAACTCGATTGAACATTTCTATCGGGCGGAGATACGAGGGTGTTAATGGGATAGGGAAACAATAGAAATCGTGAAGTGCAAAAATATTTAACTTTGTTCCCTTGTACAAAACACGACACGTATACCCATAATTTACCAAGTTATAATAGAGTCTCAAATGTTCTATAGATAGATCGCAAAATTTAAATGTTTACATGTTGATACGTCGCTTTTTTCACGATAAAGCTTTTTGCAAAGCTGTATCGTACGTAAGAAGTAAATTGAATAATTCGCCAAGCATTCAGAATGATTATAAACTTTGCTCGGGTTTAATTTGAATTTCAGTACTGTAAAGATAAATAGTACCAGCGTTAGGACCGTTATACAGGTCAAATATTTACGGAAGTACTCGAAAACCTTTGCAAGTTCCCATAGCGACGGCTTAATTTTGTTGATGAAATTCGTCGTTGAATGAAAGCGTGTTGAGTTTGCGAACAAGTTCCGCATAACGAAACGACATGTCTGATGACAGTTGTCTGACACGGCTTGTTGGTCGAAAGCATGTTTAGGTGTTATAAGGGGTTTATGGTGAGGAATAACTGTGTCTTCGCGGGACACATTCACGGTAAAGATATGTAGCTTAGTTTAAATAGTATAAGCGTGGTTACTGTAAGAAAAAATGTAACAAAAAGAATTTATTTTTTTATTTAAATAGCTAGAAATGAGCTCTATATCGCAATTATACGAATAACCAATCGGGAAGGGAAAGATTATTAGCAAGCGAAATTTAAAATTAAAATGTAAGTAGGACATTTTATTGGAATCTGCTTGACGGCAAAAGGTAGTTAGACAACTTCTAACTTCTTTTTAATGTAATTTTACGTTGTATGAGCTGTTAATTTATGATTTCCCTTGATTTAATGTAATGTGATTTTGTTGCTTGTCCGTTATTGTAATATGCGAAACCAATGCATCACTAAAGTTAACTTTTTGGTAATTTATTATTTGTCCAGTACTTGCGCTTCTATACTAAACGTTTCAATTTGGACCTAAATCAGAACTTTGTCTATTGTTCTTGAGCTGAAACAATGTTAGTAACTTACCCTCAAATTCTCCTGGAATTTGAAAAAGAAGGAAAATTTGGATTTTGCAGGAAATGTGAAAATTTGAGATTTGTGGTTTTAATACAACTGACTCGCATGGATATTATTTCAGAATTGCCTGCACCGATATATCCGTCTATCCGTCCATCCATTTACCTCTCCATCCATCTATCCATCCGCCCGTCCGTCCATCCATCCATCCATCCACCCATCCATCCATCCACCCACCCATCCATCCATCCATCCATCCAACCATCCATCCACCCACCCATCCATCCATCCATCCATCCACCCACCCATCCATCCACCCATCCATCCATCCACCCACCCACCCATCCATCCATCCATCCATCCACCCAACCACCCATCCATCCAAACCTCCAACCATACA
>JAOEHV020275681.1:0-12084 GCA_025447995.2 Isaurus tuberculatus | reverse complement strand
ATTATCATTATCATTATCATTATCATTATCATTATCATTATCATTATCATTATCATTATCATTATCATTATTATTACCATTACCATTATCATAAGTATTACCATTACCATCGTCGTCTACAATCATCTTACGTTCTTGTTTCACTAAATATCTGAGTACAATAGACAGACTGGACACTAGTTTAGTTTTCCCAGCGGTATTAAAGTATTTTAGTATAAATTTTAGATATTTTTTAAGTTTGAGTTTTGAAGGTTTTTGCTAACCTGACGTTTCAATGTAGAATCAAATGCTAACCTGTAGGAAGTTTCCACGGAAGTAAGTGATTTTGAATATTTCTTCGGCTTGTGATTTCTGAGTATTTTGTTAACGTTTACGTATCTGTATCCAGAACTTGAATTAATATCTGAACAGACATAAACTGTATATGTTACTGAAAATAAATAGCAAAACAGTTATTGGTCATCAGCAGGATACCTAAATTGTGTGCAATTCCACAATTGGTTTAGGCTCCATTAAATCCTGTACCAATTGAAGAACAATTCAGGTGGAGCCGTCCACTAAGTGAGCACAGTAACTGTGCTCAATTATATACGATGCGTAGCAAAATGTGAACTCTAACTGGAACAGTTCTTATTTTTGTTGCTGTTGTTTGACTTTCCTTAGCCGGTGAATTTTACTTATTACAGTGTTTGTCTATATTCTTTATTACTACTATGGTTGTCTATATTCTTTATTAGTACTATAGCAGCCATAAAAAGTTAACATCAAAAGTCCTTAAACGTGTATACTAAAGAAACTTGCATGTAGAGTTGCGTGTAGATGCGAACTTTTTCCTTTAGGGGTTTAGTTTGGTTAGGGGACCACGGAGCAAGAATTTATTCGGAGGGCCGACTAGCGCCGAAAGCGCGAGTTATGCAGGGGTGACCGGGGGAATGCCTCCCCCCTGACAAAATTTGAAAAAGGGTCTATGAAGTACAGTAGTGGTTTGGCTTGAAATAGGATAGGATTATCATTCAACTCACTTAAACCAATTCTATGACAATGCGGGTTTATTTAGTACATATGTTACAACATTATTTACATTACAAAAGACAAAACTTAATTTAGTACCAGCTAGCTGCTGAAATAACCATAAACAGGGCTAAACTAGTCATCTTGCTACTAAACTATTATATTCCCCTTGGAAATGTTTTCCTCGATTAGAAATCCGTCCTCTTGACTCTTTTGATGACGAGTTTATTTTAAGGTGAAGATGAAATTTTCTGACAGAAACATTGCTGTGTCGTCGTACCATAAAAAATTATAAATTCAATATAGGATTAAATTATAGAATGATCAGTATTGACGGGAACAAAGACGGTTGCAGGTGCATGCGTGCTCTTTTAAAAAGGCAATTCGGCTGCATCAACATACACCTCATAACAATTGAACACTTTATTTCAAATATCTCAGTAACTTGGAAAATGCAAAAAATTCTTTTTTGTTCAAGGATAAAAATAACGTTTTACCTTTTTTTAAATCTGCTTTGACACTAACTAAAGTGTTACATTTCAAGGTTTTGTTTCTTGTGTTGGGTATAATTAAGATTGAAGTAGCATTTATAATAAGAAATAATTTACAGCTGGCATCAAATACAAGAAAACACAAAACAATGAAAAAAGCCTGAAAAGGTATTGGAATTTATTGTAAATGAATATTGTGAGACTAATCTAACTTGTGTGAAAAAAAAGATTTTTCATTTTAGGTGTGATAAATTCGTCAATGTCCACTACTTATTTTGTATACCCGAATAGGAATAAAGAATAGTCATTTAAAACCATTTTTGTTCTTATTATCGATATCGTTATCCATATAAATCTTATTGTAACCACTGTTTTTGAGGATGTTTCTAACAGACAAGACAATTTGGTCCGAAATATTGTTTAACAAAACCACTTCTTGGTATTCTTTTTGTTACAAGGCAATTAAATTTCATCAACAGCTCTATCATATAAAAAAATTGAACAATGCATAGTGTCACCATGGGTGATATGACCAGATATCACAAAATTTAAACTTTCTCTTTTGCTCACCAGATTAATCTTTATCTGCACGAGTTTTGCTACGTTCTTCGTTCTCCTTGGCTTCTTGAGCTTTTTCAATTTTATGCGCTTGTTCAAGCTCCTTTTCTTGCTCGGTGTTTTCAGAGAAAGTGTTTATCAAACAATATACCACTAAGATAACAATGCATAGAACACCAAACACAATAAATGTAGTTGGTGCACCATAATGATGGACCATTATTCCCCCAATTACTTCACCAGCACCATAACCTAGTCCCCAGTGTACCGCATGCAGGATGCACTGCATTGTAGTTGCTGCTCCTGGACCCGAATTCAAACTGACATATGACAAACAGGCGGCCCATACGGCTGCAGTTGTTATACCGGGCAATAACTCTACAGCAAGAACCATCCACGGGTTGGGTATTGAGGAATAATAGAACAATCTAACTGAGTAACATATCAAACCTAAATAGAGTACACGTGCGTGTCCGATCTTTTTGATAAGTTTAGCTGACAAAAAGTACATGCTTACTTCTGCAAAACAATTGACTGCAGAAATGATACTGAAAAGTAACTGAGTGCCGCCAAGGTCCTTTAGATGCCAGAATAAAAAGGTTTTAATAAAAGCCATTAAGAACCCCAGGTACAAAGCGGTGAACAAAAACATAAGATATTTGGGGCTTTTGAGAGCGCGCAAACCCACGCTAAGGCTAGCACTGCCTGATTTTCGTTTTTTATCGTCAAAATGAAATCGAGTTGCAGCCAGTAGTGCTAGAAACATCAATCCAGCAAACGTGTAAAAGCAAGGTATATAGTCTACAATTTCATAACTTTTATCATTGGAACATTTGTGCGTCGTACTTAGAGAAGCTCCAACAACAAATGCGCCAACTCCCCAGCCAACTGATCCTGTAAGACGTTGCATGCCGTATTTGTGTGTTTCTCCTCTAAGTAGCTGAAGAGTAGCAGTGTCTACCAATGCTAGAGCAGGCGCCGACACTAAAGTCCCTAAACATGTAATTAAGAATAATGCTAAAAAGCACTGTGTTGTATCAATTTGCTTTTTCACTTCAACGACATCAAAGTTAGTGAGGAATTCCAGAGGCCAAGGGCTTTCCCCTTTATAGAAATATGGCAAAAAAGCATCGTCACCAAGTTCCACCATTTTATCAATCTCTAATCCTTCCATTTCAGAATCCGGGTCATCCATAATTGGATGATTAAGTGCTTTTAAACGTGAATTGGTTGTTTCACTAAAATTACACATTCTTTTTACCACAATTTTTTTTTCTTTTGGCCCTGGTACTAAACACAGGGAAAATGTTGATGTTATCAGCGCGATCATTGAAATTATTAACACCACGCGACTCTTTTGGCACTTGTCGACAATTGCACCCCATATTGGGATAACAAGAAAATTCACAAATGGCTTAAGTCCCATTAAAATTCCGACTTCACTTGGCGATAACATGAGCTGTTTGAAGTACAAGGCCAGGTAAGGGAGAAGTGATCCCCATCCGGAAAAGAAAAAAAAGTAAAACGCTTTAGGTATTAAGAGTGTTCTGTTTACGCGGGGACAACACTTTCCTTTATGTTCATCCTCCTGACTTCCTTTGTCCGAGCTTTCAAGAATTGGTCTTTTCTCTTCGGAAGCCATTCTTCTCGAGTGATAATGTTTCTCAATCTATATTATATTAGAAATTTCTTATATTTGAATGAGTAAGAAACGTCGAAGCCAGTAGCATATTTTGTGAACACGTAAGGCCGGGTTTCCTTGTACTTTGTCACCTAATTCATTCTTGGTGAATCGTTTTAGAGAATAAACTAATAAATAATTTAGGAACGTTGAAGGTCATTCACATAACACAGGTTCCTTTTAGAAGAAAAAAATCAAAATCTGACTGAGGAAGCTTTGTTTTGTAGGAAAGCTGGAACATTGACTTGAAAACGTGTTATTTGTTGAGAAAAGTTCGAGGTTACTCTTATTTGTGGAAAACGAGTTTAAGTTGACTCACTGCAGGTTTGGTGTAATAGTTGAAATGGTCCAGTGAACCATTATTCAACAACCAGCATCGTCAATAAAATAAAGGCAGGAAAAAGTGATTATTTTAACCTACAATTTCTATCAGTAAACGATGGGTAAATTTTAAATATCGTTTTTTAATACTTTTAAAAAATCATATAATTATAATTGTAATTTTTTTAAAAGTATTAAAAAAACGAAATCTAAAATTTACCAAAGACTTTTTTTTATTGAAAGTGTACATAAGACGAAAAGTGTTTAGAGAAAGCAATTCTTCAACACAGGGACAGCACAAAGGTACAGTAAAACATGATCGTCAAGCCATTATCAGTAATTGGCTGTGGCCCGGAGATCCAACCTACAACTCTGCACTTTTTTCTCAGTTCCAGGAAATAGTATTGAAAATGTTATAGTTCAATCTTGATTCGCTAAATTTTTCTATGCGCCTTTTACTGTAATGCAACTCGTTGCTAGTTTCTAAGAGAAAATAAGAGATTTTATTTTAATGCAGCAACTAACGCCTCCATTTATAAACCTTTTGTCAAAAGAATAGAGAAAGTTTACGGTTTCATAAGTTGATATTGTATTTTTGCTCTATGTAATTTTAACCACTTTGATGAGCCAAGAGTAAATACCATAAATATATTAAAGTCCGCAACGCGAATCGAAGTAGAATACTCTTTATACTTGACTTTTACACCAATAATGTTTATCCGACTGCTGAAAAAACTTGTAATACAAGTTTAATGTCGTTATGGCGGTCTGAGATTGTCATCGTGCTGAGATTGTATTTCGATTACTGTACGCATGCTCTAGCTTGGACTAGTCAAACTTTAACACAGAAATCAACAAGTATAATCCTTACCCAAACCCTAACTAACTTATACTCTGAGAGATGTCAAACTCCTATAACGGAACCCTTACAACTGAAAGTGTGATGCAAAACTCCTATCCCTAACGCTATTCAAGTTAGAGCATGCGTAGTAGTCAAAGTATTAGCACAATGGCACTCTCGGACTGCCACACTGGGTTTACTCTTCCCAGTCTCTCTTATATACACAAGTTATTTAACTTTCACGACGTAGTATCATACTATGACGAAGGGGTAGTCTGTTGCGTGTTTGGAAATTAAAGTATTAAAAGTAACCCATTTTACGATCATTTTTTCAGCCTGATTTTTTGTCATGGATGAAAGATTATAGAGAACTAGAAGGTTGGTGTGATAAGCTAACTATTTGTTCTTTGGGAAGATGACGATTCCAAAACTAAACCATGCATGCACTTCCAACAGTTATAAGAGAGCAGTGGGAGAGTAATAGGTTATGAAACTAGACTATATAGCCGTGAAACATAAAACTGATTGTTCATTTCATAAATACCGTTCCGTGTTTTCATCAAAGCTTTCAGTTTTAAAAACTTGTAAAGAAACACTCAACTTCTTCCTACCTAAACCTAACCCATCCGCCTTTCTCATCATTTCTTCATCGTTGTCAAGTTTTAAACCCAGAAGTTGCCTTTATCTATTTTCAATATTTAAAGCTGCTTATTTCCGATCACCTCTCGCTTCCCCAGAAGTAATTGCCGTTGTTCATCACAAAATAATTAAAAGGGATTCCAAATAGCATTCATTGAATAATTAGGCCCTCAAGATTCTTAAGAATAAACCGAAAGGCCACGCCTTACTGTATTTAGATCCTCTCTTTCTTACTAAAGCATCGTACTTGTTCTTGGAGGCTTCGTGTATAATCTGTGCGTTCGATGTGTAAAACTTTGTTTGTCCTTGTTTAGTACTAACTGATATATCTTTTTCATTCAAAAAGATCATGGAGGATGTTAATTCTGAGTAACAGTGCATAGAAAGCAGTTATATCATTCTATTCGTACGATCGACGGCCGAGGAGGGACTTGAGACTTCAGAGATACCGACCGACTTCAGACTTTAGTGATATAAAACTCAAATTGAAGTAATTCTAATCGAAACTAAAATTCTCCTTTCACTTTAACGATTTAAAGAGATAAACTTTAGAAGAATTTAAAAATTGGTCTAAAGTCATTTCCCTTGTTCTTACATTGTTTTTTTTTTTCAATTTGGAAAGTAAAGATAACTCTTATTTGTTCAGATAACAGCGTATGGAAGGCAGCTGTGACAGGCCAGTATATGGGAAGTATTTACCTAATAACTGTTCTTTACTCTGCTGTGAACAAGACATCATATAACCCACTTGTTTATGAAGAAGGCAGGTGAGTTTAGAGGGTAGGTCCTACAGAGTCATTGCAGCTATCTGGTGGTATTTGTTAACATGGTACCAACTAGAAAATATTATATCGGTATGACAACGCAACGAAGTAAGAGTTTCATTTCGTTCAAGATCTCGAACCTTTAGCGAAACACTCATTTACCATTTATTCGAAGAATGGTTTACCTCGAGCCATAAATGTCGCGTTCAGATTTTAATAATGTTAGTTTTTTTCTCATTCATGTTTTTTATTGTTTGCGCTTGACTTGAAGGAGTTGAGAAAAATATAAGGTAAACTAAATACATTATACAATAACACTAAAGTTAACACAAATATTCGCTTTGGTGAATAAACTATAATACAATATGCGTATAGACATAAGGAAACTTGAATACAAAAACTATAATGTATAAATAAACATGAATCAAATGTGTTATAAAAGTGTACTAAGAAGAAAGTCTTGAATCTCGATCTTTTTTGCACGAGCCTTCCGTACAGTCAATATCTCGGTGTAACCATAGTTACAAGATGGAGTATGTTTCCCCCAAACAAGTACTTACTTTTTTGGTATGATATTGGTGCATAAAGACCTCTCGTACGATTAACAATCTTAACAACTGAGTTTCATTTCTCCAACAGAGAGCTGGGTGAAATAGCAATTGTTTCTTTGTGACTTACGGTCTGCAAGTTCATTCATTATCGTCAAAAATAAAAAAATTGTCATCACTTGCTCTACATTAATCGGCCCCTCCATAAGCCAATGAAATCCACTTTTGTTTCAGAGTTTTATTATTCGGTCATCTGCTGCACGTTTACCGCTGAACAGACTGAAATTGTAAATATTTCAATACTTTCAAGTATTGAGAATTCAACCCTTACTACAAAAATGACTCAAAATCAAACAAAAACCATGGACTAACACCTTACCTGAAATATGACCAGAATTACAACCAAGCCCTTGGGATAACCCCTGGCCTCAAAAATGACTCAAAATCTAACCAAAGCCGTGGACTAACCCCTACTGAAAAAATGACCCAAACCAACAAAAACCATGGAATTATCGCTTACCTCAAATATGACCCAAAATCCCACCAAAACCATGGACTAACCCCTTACCTCAAAAATGACACAAAATCCGAGAAAAACCGTGGACTAACCCTGAACTCAAATATCTCCCAAAATCTCACCAAAACCATGGACTAACCCCTTTCCTCAATAATGACCCAAAATTCGAAAGAAACGATAGACTTATCCCTTACCTCAAAAATAACCAAATTTCCGACCAAAACCCAGCACTTATACCTTACCTCAAAAATGACCAAATATCCGACCAAAACCATGGATTAACCCCTTACCTCAAATATGACGCAAGATCCAACCAAAACCATGGATCATGGACCTTACCTTAAAAATGACCCAAAGTCCGACTAAAACCTTAGACTAACAGTTTACTTTAAATGATGTACATACAAGCGTGATCCAACAAGAAAATTAATTATTTTAAAAAGAAATTTAACAACGCTTGGTTTATTAGTAAATATCAGCTGGCGTGACTGCATACTAAACGCTGTGCAACACGGAGACCTCCCCAGGCTATCTGACAAAGTTACTTGGAGGAGACTACGCCTCGCGGGACATTGCCACCGGTATGAGGAGCTCCAAACACAGCACTTCTTATTATGGGAGCCTACGCATAGCAACCGCTGTCCTGACAGATCGACTCTAACGCTTGTTAACATTCTCAAGCGAGGCGTCGGGGCGGCCACCACTGTCGAGCTTACCGCCTATATGATGGACTGAAAATTTTTTGGTTTCCTATAAACATGCAGCTCGGGGAGGCCGCATTAGTAGTAGTAGTGGAAGTGGTTAATTGCTATAGTAAACCATATATTAAAGTTTGAAACAACTCAAACGCGGTTGTTAGTGACAACGTAAAGGCCTGCAATCCACCTCTAACATAAAACAATACTAAAAACAAAGCATGTGGAAGAATAACTTAAAGTTCATAAGTCATAAGAAGTTCATAAGTCTAGCAAAGACCCTGTCACTGAAGTCTGTCCCCGGCCATTATACTATTCGAGGTATCATTTTTTTGGTTAAAACAAAGCGCTTGTAAGTTTGGATCAGGAAAACTATTATATTAAACAACTTATAATTGCAATGCACCACGGGAATGAATCACTCTGCTATAGAACTTTATATGAATTATTATTTTTGAACCAAACAACCAGTTGAAGTTTGCACTTAACTTTAGCCGCTATGCTAAGTTCATCAAAAATCTTTGTCGAACTGCTAGTTATTATGTCATGCATCTCAAAGCTTGAAGGGAAACAAGGTAGGAAAATCTTTCATCATCGACCTTTTCATACGTACAGGTTGTACAAGCAGCGACATCTACCAGTCTTGTTGCGATCGTTACCGAACACACTATTTAGGTTATCAAGCTATTATTAACTATTATTCGCCTTAGAATTTTACATTATTTCTATAGCATTTAAAATTTACTTCTTCGGATTCAAGGTTAAAGAACCTTTTTGAAATCTTAGTAAATTGCGTTTTCAAAAGTCAAAATATTTACGGTACGGACATGAAAAATAATATTTAAAACTTTGCAATCGACAGGCAAGACTAAAGCTTCTTGAATTTGAGATGTTTTACTAGGCAAGTTAATAATTAGTTGTAGTTAATGTGATATATGATCAGAGAAATTGGCCATCGAATGACATATTGTTGCACTGGTTCAAAAGTAAATATGCAGGTGGAACTTGTGAGCCAGTATATGAACTATTCGACTTCTCGTGCTAACCCCATAACGCGCGTCCTGCTGTTTGTGTTGAAACCATATAACATGAAAATGGATAAATTACTAAAATAAATAGGTATATATATTTAATAAAATTTTATGATGCCATCTAAAAGTCAGTAAATCACAACAATTTTACGACTAATGTATCTGTTTCTGTTAAGAAAAACAAATGGATTCTCATATTAATGCCATTTCGGCGCCATTGCTGCACAAGAATATGCATCTTATCTCCGCTGTAAAGAAAATATGGCTTCAAAGACACCCTTACAAAGCTATTGTTTTTCGTAAAGGTATGTCGTATGAAAACGTTCATATTTTTAAATCAAATACTCGTTTCAAGTCCTTAACGTTAAGGTAAGGCAAATGTTTGAAAAAAATCTCATAAATCATTGTGATCCTCAAAGACAATTTAGGACAAGTTTCTTGGAGATAGGGGTTAGGTAATGATAAGTCCTTCAACCTTCATGTTATTCTTATTCAGCTCCATGTTTCTCTAGATGTGTTTGAGCTATTTTTGAAAAGTTTCCTAATCAACCCTTTGTCATAGAATACTATGTGTAGCTTTTTCGAGTGTCTTTTATTAACAACAACATAACTAACTTGCACAGCAAGATCAGGGACCAAATTTCAGAGGGGTAGATCTATTTTATAAAACTTTGGAACTGACTTGATTACAAATATTTGTAATCAAGTTAGTTGGCCTCCCCCTATCCCCCCCCCACCCCCCTTTCTTAAGTTGAAAATTAAGGCCCTGAAATTAGATTAATATCATCCAGTACTTTATTGGTACTTCTGTTAAAAAGAAGGCTCATTAAGGACACAAGACAACGGAAAGTCCAGAACCTAGGACTTTGAAAACCAAAACTGGCTAAATCCAAATCTTGAACCCAACCTCTCATAGAATCTAGAACACAATTTTCTGTGGAATGGGGACTCCGGAATACAGTCTTAAATGGAATCCAGAACCCTGGAATCTAAAGATTTTTGAATCCGGCCTCCAGGTACTTGGCAGTAAAATCCCTTTTTCAGCGTTTCAATAAAAACAAAAAGTCACTGAGTCCGGATGACCAACATTAAAATGGAATTTATACACCGAATTAAGTCTTGCTTTGAGGTTTTAACATTTCAAAACTTTCCTACAGGCAACAAGTATCGAGTAAAGGTACTCCTCGGTGGGGGAAGATTTGTATGGTTACACAAGCAACCTGGTCAATCCTTGATTTCTTACAAAGGTTCTGCCTCGGTCCTTCTTTTGATTACCTTCTCTGATTCTCTTACTTTAAGATGATGCTCTCAAACATATAGTATTAAGTTGATACTAATCGGTATATTAAAGAAAGTAAAACAGTTTTTTTTAAATGGAATCCAGAACCCTGGAATCTAAAGATTCTTGAATCCGGCCTCCAGGTACTTGGCAGTAAAATCCCTTTTTCAGCGTTTCAATAAAAACAAAAAGTCACTGAGTCCGGATGACCAACATTAAAATGGAATTTATACACCGAATTAAGTCTTGCTTTGAGGTTTTAACATTTCAAAACTTTCCTACAGGCAACAAGTATCGAGTAAAGGTACTCCTCGGTGGGGGAAGATTTGTATGGTTACACAAGCAACCTGGTCAATCCTTGATTTCTTACAAAGGTTCTGCCTCGGTCCTTCTTTTGATTACCTTCTCTGATTCTCTTACTTTAAGATGATGCTCTCAAACATATAGTATTAAGTTGATACTAATCGGTATATTAAAGAAAGTAAAACAGTTTTTTTTAAATGGAATCCAGAACCCTGGAATCTAAAGATTCTTGAATCCGGCCTCCAGGTACTTGGCAGTAAAATCCCTGTTTCAGCGTTTCAATAAAAACAAAAAGTCAAAAAAAGGACATAGTCACGGTTCTGCGAATGCTCCGGAAATCTGAAATTCTAAAATCTGTTCCGGCCCGGAACGATTGAAATCTGGTGTATTGCCGTTGTGAATCATAAATTATCTCTCTCGCTTTTTAACATCATAAGCCTAGAATCACTTTTTTTGTTTCTTAAGTGATCATATTACCTTTTTTGTACGTTATTTTATTGTTTTCTACTATTAAAAGTTATATAATTCAAAGTATTCTACATCGACTTGATTCAGAGTGACTGACAAAGTTGTTTATACAGAAAGCTTTCGAGCGGCAGTGCTTCTGTAGTGAAGAAAAGAGCCAAAACCATGTGGCGTTTGAGCCACCAACGTATTTGGTTATCTTCAACAATTCACGAGACTTGGAAATTGTTTAAATCGTATGGGATATTCTCCTCGCCTTGGAAATGCAGCGACAAAGGTTTGATAGTACTTTGCGAGTTATGAACAACCGCTCCTGAAAAAAATCACGATCGTTATTTTACTTTATGTATATATTTATATTGAAGGAAACGATAGAAAATAAAAGTATAAAGAAGATAATATTTGCTGCAAATTCCAAATAGCATAACAGCTCGCGATAATTGATCTTTGAAATTGAAACTGAAAGCCGCAATAATTCGTTTCTTAGCTGAATAATTTCGTTTGATTGAAGAGGGGAGATCGACATTCCACAGTCCCTAAATCTATAGCAATAAATTATAAAATCCTTATCTTTGCTATGGTCTGCAAATCTTCTTACATAAGGTTTTGATCGAAACACTTTTCGCGGTGTCAAACCATCGGCGGCGCGAAGAAACGTCCGTAGAACTCGCTTGGTGATTTTGATTGGACGAACAACAAAGTTGTTGTTAGATCTCGGCTCAAATTTCGATCATGCGCAGAACTGTGACTATGCCCTTTTAAGGGGGAACTTAACCTAAAAAAAAGAATTATTTTTTGGTCCAAATCAGAGGGGATAGGGGGTACTGAAAAGTACCTATATTACTGAAACAAAAATGAAGGGGGCTGGGCAGGGCATGACATCATCACGGGTGATGACTGGCAATCACGTGACACATCCCGCCATTTTTGTGTTTTGCTT
>JAOEHV020275580.1:10000-12084 GCA_025447995.2 Isaurus tuberculatus | reverse complement strand
AAGGGTTTTCCTAGCTTTGAAGTGAAGTGACTTTATTAACTTATCTGAACGTTTTTGTTCAGATCTGTATACAACAACTCTGGTTATGTAGTTAATCATTAACAAACAGAGACGAATGAACATTTCCCAACTCTTACAGTAACTTTGTCATTTGTAAGTTTTATTGTTTTTGAGTTTTGGTCACCAACTTGACAACTAATTTTTAAATCTTGGTTGCCAGCACGGCAATTTTAGTCGCATTGGCGACTGTATTAGGTGCAATTTCGTGCCCTGCTAAGCAGCATCCATATCTCAGGATTTTAAGGAGGTTGCCTGATTGGCAAAAAGGTTTTATTTTCTAGTTGCTTCAATGTCAGAATTGAGCTTGTTCACCAAATTTTGCAAGGATATTAAAGTGCTACTTCCATTAATTTTTTTTTTTGGCTCAAGTTAGGTAACATATAATTTGAAGTACTTCCATAAAAAATTTTTTGACTCACTGGAAGAGCGGCTGCAAGAACTATAGGAAGAACTCAAATCTTCATTTGAGTTGAAAGCCTTTGACTGATTTATACTCATGTTTGTACTTATGGATCCTAAGCCATCTTGGTATGACATCATAACCCAGTCCACCTAAATGGTGGTCACTAACCTTCAAATGCAAATTAAAAAACTAGAGAACATATCCGCTTCCATTTTTTTTTTACAAAATCCCTTATTTTCCAAACATTTTTGGAAAAAAGCATAAGTTTAGGGTTGCTGTTTAGTTGCCATGTCAGCTCAATAATTCAAGCAAAAATTTGTTTTTTTGCCATAAGATATTTGAGCTATTGGTATTTTTTAACCTATACTAAGATTATCAGACTGGATATTTGTATCTTAATAAGCAAATTGTTTTAACATTACAATTTTAACTAGTAGCATATATATCTAAATTTACAAAAATCGGTTGCCAAAAGGGCAAGTTACGCCACAGAAAGAGAATTTCAGCCTGCCCTAACAAAACTTTTCTTGCCAAGGGTAACTGTAAATTTCAAACAAAACCAAAATGCTAAACTATAAACTACCTCTTGAAGTCAAGCTATAATTTGGCTATAAAATGTTTTTCACTGAGATAAACATCTAAATCCGAATCTAATTTTTTGTAAGCTATGTGCTTTTTGTTTTCAACAATTTAATTAAGCAAATTATCTGCAAATGAAAAATACTATCCAAATTCTGGAAAACACTTTCTTAAATTTTCATTCAACGATCGCATAAGGTCAAAACCGACCATAATCATTTTCTCACATAAACATAAATGGGAGATGAGATCTCGATTCACCCAGAAGAAATGAAACACGGATAATGTTCTTCAAATTAATACAGCAGCAGATCTCAAATTTGTTTTATGTAAACACCAAACCTCCACGACAAACTTCATTGTTTAAAACAAAACTATAACATAAGTAACTCAGAAAAAGATACCGATGAAAGAGATTATTAAGTTTACAGAAAAAACTTGTTTCCAATATCTCAAAAACGGGAAAAAAACAAAACTTTCACAAATAAAAACCTTATCTGCACTTTGTCGGCGGTCGTTTACCTCCTTGGAATCCTCTGTAACGGCTGTTTGCATTTTTTTTCTTAATTTGCTAATAAAACATTTGCTAAGATAAGGAAACTAACTTTGGAAACCACAAAGAAAACTCTAACACAACTAACACACAAAAAACAACATGGCGGCCTTCAAATTTGCACGTGTTGAAGCTCTGCAAGGTATTCTGGGCCGGTACCCAGGCGCTGACCACAAAACAGGAAGCAAAATCAAGATGGTTGTTTTCAAAATATGTGGGTGGTTAAGGCTAGCCACGATCTTGGTATGTTTAGGGCTGCATATAAATGCCAGGAATACAGTCAAGAGCAGGGATAGTATAATCGTTCCTGAGAAAATCAGGGACGAAATACAACGTTACCGAAGTGTTGCAGATGAGATAATCAATTATGTAATCAAAGGAGCTGCCAAACACCAAGTTTATAACAGACTGGCAAAGTTTGTGGACACATTTGGTTCGAGATTAGCAGGCTCGCAAAATCTTGAAAACTCTATTGATTACATGCTTAAA
>JAOEHV020275580.1:0-5000 GCA_025447995.2 Isaurus tuberculatus | reverse complement strand
TTTAGCAAAAGTACCTGCTGCACACACTAGTTTGCTGTTGCATCTCATATTCTTCACTTCTGCTGCATGAATATCAACCATTTAAATGCAGGGGGACAGCATTGGTTTCCTAGTGGCTGTTTCAGGGCCGGCAGAAGCTCTTGATGATTGGGGGGGGGGGGCAGAGAAGATTTTAGCGAGCGGCAAAGGCGCGAGCCTCCAGGGGGGTCTGGGGGCATGCTCCCTCGAAAAATTTTGGCAAACTACACTCTCTGAAATGCCAATTCTGCGTATTTCCGAGGTATTTTGAAAATATTTAATATGGAACTTCAATAGAAGTCCTCAGCTTTATGGAGGACAAGTGGCAAGTTTGTCTTGCTGCAAATATAAAAGTGTTTTTAGTCTGAGAATTGGGGGGGGCAGCCAAACCCCCCCCCCACCTGCCTCCACCTGCTCTGCCAGCCTTGTGTTTTCTAAATAAATGATTACAGGACTTGACATTTAAAAGCATTTTGAGTTAGTTGCCCATTGGACCAATAAAATGCAGAATTTACTGGCCCAATAAAAATTGTACTGGCCCATTTTTCTATCATTCGTTTTAAGTAGTTGCGTGTGGGAGAAATTAGTAACTTTGGCAGGTTATTTTTGCTTTCCATCATCCATGATTCTGATGAACGGTAGATCTTACAAACTTACTCTCAAAAAAGTCGCTGGCCCCATCTGGCTACCAATTTTCAAGAGTCATTAGCGTTACTGGCCTGAAAGGACAAAAAATGCCTTGGGCCATCAAACCACAGTTAATGTTAAGCACTGTATTAACAATTATTTTCTGAAGTCAAGGTGAGTCCTCTCCACCTCCTATGATCCACAATGGAGTCTCTCAGTTGACATCTTCGTTGGCACCTTTGTAATCTCAAATCAAGCTGTCCTTCAGCATGGACACAGCCTCTTTTCGTTCAGTTACTCCAGGCATTCTTGTCTACAGCTAGGTTGTATCAGGAGGTCAGGTTGAACCCAAATGTTTTCAGATCTTCCTTGATAAAATCTTTCCATCGTTTCCTTGGGCGACCTCTGCTCCTCTTGCCTTCTGCCAGTTCGCCAAATAGCAGTTGTTTGGGGAAGCGACTGTCCTCCATACAACATTCATGCCCCATACACCAAAGTTTGTTGCTGCAAATCGAAGTCTCAGTGGTGGAAGACTTTGCTCTATTTAGGATTTCTATGTTTGTGTTCTTTTACCATCATCTGATTTTAAGTAGCATGGAGGTCATTTGTGGAATGCTTCCAGACTTTTGAGATGGTGTTAGAGAGTTGGCCATGTCTCACTGCGATATAGCAAGGATGGTAGAGCATTAGCTTTATAGACAATGAGTTTAGTAGACAGCAAGAGACGTTCTTGATTCCATACACTTGAGCTTAGAGCCTTGAATGCAGCTGCACCATGGGAGGTTCAGTGTTTAACCTCTGAGTCTAAAGAGGCATCTTCTGACACGTCCCCACCAAGGTATGTAAACTTCTTGGCACCCGTTAGGGTGAAGTTGTCAACCTTTATTGGGGATGGATGATGACAGTCCGTATGCATCGCTTCCGTTTTGGGTTTACTAATGATTAGACCCCATTCTTTGCAAGACTGATTGAGTACAGTAGCTCCATTCTGCAGAGAACTTGCGCTTTTTGTTGCTAAGGCTGCATCACCTCTATAGAAGAAAACATCTTGCTTGGATATTGATGCTGACTTTGATTTTAGGTGATACAGATTAAGAACCTTCCTATCCATTTTGTGGCAAATGGTGATGCCATAGTCTGGAAAAGATCTATGGGCATGGCGCAGAACATGGGCAAAAATAGAATAAACAGTGGCGCAAAGCATTTGTTACCGCAAAATTTCTGTTAGTGCACCGCTGATGGAGACACCGACATGCATACCATTGTGGAAACTTTTGATGATGTTGACAAGTTTGCTGGGTATGCCAACTTTCAGAAAGAGGTACCACATGATGTCCCTATTCGCTTTATCAATACGTTGTCGAGGTCAACAAATATGATGTTCAGCTCTTGTTGTTGTTTACGCCACTCTCATTAAGGTGGCGTAGGGCGAACATGTTGTTCGTTGATCTGCCTCCTCTAACTACACACTGCGCTTCTGGCAAGAACGTTTCTGTAACTGGCAAAATTCTATTCAATATGACACGTGCTAACAGTTTCCCTGTGATTGCCAAAAGGGTGATACCTCTGTAGTTACCACAGATAAATCTGCAGTTCTTCTTAAAGAGGGGAATAATGTTGCCATCCTTAAAGTCTTGGGGCACCTGCTCCATTTCCCTTCAACATGTAGTGCTGAACCACCAGCTCACGACTCTTGCTGGAATGCAGTCTTGACCTGGATATTTGTTTGAGGCTAGTTGTTTCAGGACCTTGGAGAATTCTACTTCTGTTGTGGTTGCTTCAAGATTAGTATGGATCTCCTATTGTGAAATGTCATCCAGAACTGACGGATCGATGGAACTTTGCTGGTTGAAAAAAGAACTAAAATATTCTTTCCAGTGTTCTATGATGTCATCCTTCTCTATGACGCGATTGCTGGCTAGATCATTGATGGGTATCAGAGCGGTCAATCGCCGTTGTGTCACACGCTTCATGGCCTTAAAAAAACTCTTTAGGTCATGCTGATCAGCATGTTTGTCAATGTCATGTGCGCGACCGAGCCACCACTGTTTTGCATGCAACGGAGCTCTGTCTGGCATTTGTTCTCAATAGCTCTGTAGCGTTGACAGTTTTGTGCTGTGTCATCTCTGAGAACTTCCTGGAAACTGTCATTTTTTTGTTTCATGGTGAGTGTTGTGCTGGCGTCATTTTCGTCAAACCAGGCTTTGTACTGTTTCTTTTTCACTCCAACTGTGTCTTTGGTGGAGTTATACATGACATTTTTAAGGGAATTCCAATGATCTTCAATGATCTCTTGGTTGACGTGATGCAAATTGCTCCCTAGCTACAGGTAGTTTAACACGGTAGATATTAAGTCTTCTGGAGCCTGATTGCTGTCTACTTTGAGTTGACTTGTGGAAACGCAGCTTCATTCTAGCACAGACCATGCGATGGTCCGTTCAACAGTCAGCACTTCTTCTGACGCGAGAATCCGTTAGATCCGATTTGTAGTGTTGACGCACAGTCATGAAATCAATCTGATGTGTTCGTGTATGCATCCAAGTCCTCTTGTGTATGTCCTGGTGACAGAAAATGGTGTTAGAGATGGCTAGGCCAGAGCGGGTACAAAGTTCCAGCAGGAGAAGTCTTTGTTCATTCGTGTCTCCAAGACCGTGGGGGCTTGGTTATGTTGTCACAGCCAACTCTGGCATTGAAATCACCGACAAGGAAAAGCCTGACTCCGAGTGGAACGGATGTTAGGATATCTGAGAGTAAAATAGGGTTTTCTCGTCTTTTGGTCTTTTATAAGTTTGGGCATATACGCTTATGATTTTGGCATGGCAGGTATTGCCCATATTGATGCGCATTGGCATGATGGGTGAGTATACCACTTCCCAGTTTACCACTGATGATCTCAAGGATTTTAAAGTACTACCCCACACCTTCAAGTTTTGGTTGATCACATGGTCTAACAGAATGGAGGAAGGTGTAATCTCCATCCACAAACTCGTCTTCATCTGGGATGCGGCACTTACTAAGGTATGCTATATCAATGTTAAAGCGACTGAGTTCTGTTGCTATTAATGCAGATTTGTTCCCTGGAGCTCGGCGATTGGTAGTCTTGGTGACCGACATGGTTCTTATATTCCAGGATGCTAGCTTGATCTGTTTCTTGAAGTTTCGTGTACACCTGGGCAAATGAGATCCAAGGGGTCCTCGAGGATTTACCGTTAGGCCATCATGCGTGCGGTGACGCTGCACAGACGTTACACGCTGACGTGTAGGTGTTGTAGTAAGAGATTACAGTAGCAGGTATGAATTCCAGAGCAGGAGGATACTGATCTCAAGCTGTGGGTAAGTAGGAGACCCACTTCCGTACTTGTATCCCTCATGTGTTGGGTTGCTTGTAGTGGCCTCGGTTGAGATACAATTCACCTAAGGTGCTCAGGTGGTTGGAGTCAGTGGGGTGACCCAGGATGGGATTGCCTTTGGTATACTCCGTTGTGGAACAAGCCAGGTCCTAGGATACTCCCCTCATCCGCCTATTTTGGTATACCAGCACAACTCCATACCTGATTATTAAGCCTCTTTCCTTATGAAGGTGGATGTCATGCACGCCAAGGCCCTTCCGCTCCAGGTGATATGCTACTTTGGTCCATGTTTCCGCTCTGCAGATACGGCGTGTGCTGATATACTGTGAGAGTAGTTTCATGGAAAGTGTATTTGTATATTGGTCGTTGACTCGCATGGAGCTCATCCGCCCGTTGTCAGGTCTTGTTTTTCCTCCTGGTGGGTGACGTGTCACCCTTCTCCCCAGTATAGGGCTGATGGGGGAATCGGTTTAGACGCTGACCACCCGTCCATGTGGCAGCTTGTGCTGGGTTACAATGATACCAGTAGCAGAGTCTAATTTTCTGATCTGACCAAAAGGTGACTAGTAGTAGAATATTAGCTAAGAAGCTTAAAGCATTATAGAAAAAAACTAACTTCCCTAAAATTTTGTTTAACTACAAGGTGTCAAAAGAATCCCTACAGCATGTATTACTGTTGAGGATGCTGAAATGATGCATAGAATGGCACAAAGAGGAACCAAAATGATTGTCCATTTGAAAATGGATGCCCAGAATCTTTCTAGCGCAAAGTCTCGAAACACTATTGCTGAAATTGTTGGTAGCAAATATCCTGAACAGGTATTTACTATTTGAATGATGCAAGTTAATAATAATAATAATAATAATGATGATGATGATGATGATGATGATAATGGTGATGAGTAGCTATATAATTAATAAGAGGACCACATGCTGTCCAATTTGGAAATAATTGGATTTAAAAAATTCCTCTGACAGCCAAATTGGACTCGGCCTACGGCCTCG
>JAOEHV020275469.1:0-12086 GCA_025447995.2 Isaurus tuberculatus | reverse complement strand
AATTTGTTCTTATTTTTCGGGCGATTTGAGCCTCACTGTTCTTATTAAGTGTGTTCTTAATAAAAAAAAGTGTAATGTAGTTATAAGTATTGCAGTGGCCAAGGGTGTGAATCATGCACGATGGAGCCTGAAAAATCTTCTTCCGTGAAGAGCGTTCGTAAATAATATATTTTTATTGGTTGAATTAGTCTCGGTTACTTTCCGGCTGCGCCTAATCCATATTTAGTGATTATATCATATGGTATAATGATCACTCTAGAATAGATAAAATAGAAGTTTAGTTTCGTTTGGAAGAGAACTATATTAGTGTCCATGCTTATCATAACGAAAATAATGTTATATCGAATTGCTGTATCCCATAACACCTATGTTACAGACCTGGTGGCTTATGAAATTTCACAAGGTTTTTCACAAATTTTTTGCTAGGTTACAAGATTTTCCACCAGGCTAATATAATTTTTCTCCAGGTTAGTTTAAGGGTATGCCCATTGTAGTGTTAATGGATACATTTATTTGAACCAAATCAATTTTTTGTTATTTTTTCATCAGGTTCAACAACATTTGACCAGGTTTTCTCCCAGAATTGACCAGGGCCCAGGTTGGCCAAAATCTCACCAGGTTGGGGCAAATCAGCCCACGAGGTGGGGTTTCACCAGGTCTGTAACATAGGGGTGTCCCATAGCCTTCCTCAGCTAAATTTTTTTTTTTCTAAAAAGTTTTCTTTTTCTTTTTTTTTTCACTAAGCTTTTGATTTCTGCAATGAACTAACAGTAGCAATAACTATGAGGCTGTTTCTGAATTTACTTTATCACTACGAATAACAGACAATAACTGATCAAAGCCAAAGGTATAAGCATACTGTTTTTAAAAAGATTTTTATAAAAGTTTCAGTCTAGTAAACACTAGTTTTCCACTATAGAAAAACTTTATTGTTCCTAACAGGCTAGCTTTAAATCATAGTTTTAGCAAAAACAACAACAACAACGAAATCTGTCGTAATCTAATTAGGTCGATATTTGCCAATTTTTGCAATTACCAAAATAACGAATTACTTGATGGCGTAATCACTCCTTCGGGCTTAATTCTAAACTCAAGTGTTTATAACACCAGACATCCTGACTAAGTTTGTGACCTATTGACATTAAAGTTTTAAAGTTAGTTCTGATAAAATCTTTGTAAAGTGATGTGGGTGGGAATTTGTCCATAAAAATTAAGAGTTAACTAAACAAACTTGAGGCCAGCAACGAAATTTTTCACAATTTCTATTCCATCTGTTATCATTATAATGTTATTGTTCAGTTTCATTTTTTTAGAAATTATATTCTGTCCCGTAAGACACTAACGAAAGCAGATAACTGCGGAAACATGATTGTTAACTGAAAAAGTGTCGCGTTTTCGCTAAACATTACAGTAAAAATGAGGCAGCTCGCATGGTTTTTGAATCGTCCAATATCCCTCTTCAACTCAACCAATAACAAAAGTAACCATTCGAGTAATTTTAAAACAATGAAGCACGAAGGCTAGCAAATCTATTTGGTCATACTGTAAGTCGGATGTTTACAGATTACAACTGAAACGCTTTGCTAATTTTGTTAAAAATCTATTTTTGCATGGAACCTAAATTTTTCAAAAATGATGGAATACAAGAATTCTAAATATAACTAATCTAAGCGTTTTAACGTTTCCGATATTGCTCGGTCCGGATGCAATATTGTTTATCATATATTACGAAGAATTCCCTCTATTTTTAGTTGACGAACAACGCCATTTGTTCCAATAATGACGAACTTCATAAAAAGGTTATTGTAAAAAAACACTGACATTTGGTCAACTTACTTCTTTGGTCCTTGGTTTGAAGTGTTTCAAACTGACATAACTGTGTAACGAATCTTTTCACAATACGTCAAAAGATTTAACTTTAAAAGTTATATACGTGATTGAGATTAACGTAAATATGATCCAAAATGTATGTTTTAAAGTAATTTGTAATTTTGTAACAAAATACAAAATTTCTCTCGCGCTTTGCCTATTCATTAACTCGATATGTTTCGAAACTAATCAATGTTTTCCATCTCGTGATGGTTAATCTTTTGCAAGATGTTCAGAAAAGCATCATACTCATTGAAAATAAAAAAAATTTTAAAAAAACAAAGAAATAGATTCTAAATACAAATATATATACACTCATTAAACAGAAGACTAAATTACAATAAAATAGAACACATTTGCATAGAATTTTTAAATATTTGTTTATTTTAACCATAAAACTTTTGTAACACGAAGCCAAATGTTTTTTTTAATAAAAACATGCTGAATGAGGTCGTTTGTTGATATGCTTACGGATTTTATCTGTTACATGCACATACCTGTCAGATTGTAGCCAAACACTCGAGGTAGTTCCTTATTCTTCACACATTTTTCTTGAAATCCAACAAACGTCGATCCGACTTTTTGATCATCGCAGAGACAGCGACAACAAACTTCACAATACATTTTGCCTCCTGCATCGTGACAGTTTTTCGAAAAATCATTACAGTCATTTGCGTTGCATCCTTTAATGCATTTTGGGTTATCAAATTCATCTCTATCTTCCAGACGCTTGACTGTTACCCCGTAAACTCCGCATACTGATGACTTGTAGATAAAAAAGAGAATTGTCACAAGATGATAATATTTATTCTTTGTCACCATCGTCGAGCTAGGGAAAAACGATTTCGATTTCCAATCTCTATTTCTTGCCAGATGTCTCGACAAAATGTAGAATCCTGTGAAATTGATATCCAATCTCTATTGTCAGCCAACTGTAGTTAGGAATTGTGTAGCTATAACGGTAATTTCTGAAGATTTTTCACGCTTAACCCTCATATGGCTAACGCAGGCATGATGTAAGAAACTCTAGTCTGTGCAGACGTGTTCTTATGATTGATGAGCGAATGACTTCACAAGCTGAAACAGAGAAAGACAATCCCCACCCGTATAGAATTACTGCATGCCCCGCATACAAAGTTGGATTATGTCCTGTCACGGCGGTGTTGAAAGTGAGAAAGCACATGAGTAAGTCGGCGAGGCGACGAAAGGAATTTATGGGAAAATCGATTTTGGGAGCTCTAGATACCCAATACAACCACTCTCACATTTCATCAACTGATGACGCTTATAACAAATGAGAGTTCAGTGAAACTGTCATTGCCCAATACTGGATTTAAGGTTGTTTCCGGGCATCTGTTTGAGGAAAATAGCAGCCTCCGCAGTGGCCCTACATCTTATCAGTACAGCACATGTAACGCCTCTGTACCAAATGACCTATCAATTCTGTTATGCCTTTAGGGGTGAACTTTTTAGCTTTCACAGTTCAGCTAAGCAATTCTTTGCTACAGTACCGACCTAGCTAACAAAACCATATCTATTTCATAGGCGTATTTTCAAAAACACATTCGCTACACAACGTTTGGATCAAAGGTCGAGTTTTTAACTGAATATCGTTGTTACTCTACTAAAGTGTTTGATTAAAACAATTAAAACACAAATTAAGAAATTTATGTATTGGATCAAAAAAGATCTTTAATAATTATAATAAGTTTTAGACTTGAGCCGATAAATTAAGATAAAAAAATACAATGAGAATTCTGGTTTATTTTGTGCTTTGATAGACATAGTTTAAACAATTAAACAGTTCATATGCTGGAGGGAAAAGTCTTTTTTTTTAAAATTTGTATCACAGTGACTGAGTGATTCCATCTCAGAGTACCACATGTATTCGATTTAAGAAACTGATGAATAGCAGTTACACATTATATTGTTCTAACAATTAATTTACTCTGTGCTTTTATTACCTTTTTGATAGTTTAAACAACTGAAAATTTCAAGTTTAGGAGCGAAAATGTTAAAAACTAATCGATAACTTCTGGAAGTACCACAAATTTTAAACTCGTGCCCATAGGCATAAATTAAAAACATTGAAAACAGCGAGATAGCTTACAAATGGTTTTAAACAGTGCGAAATTTGATTTATTTTGTGTATTGTTACTTGCTTGGTAGTTTAAACAATTAGGAAGTTCTATATTGGACGAAAAAGGTGTTTGTATTTAAACACTGAGTCAGTGAGTGATAAGATCTTTGAGTTCCGAATGTTTTAAGCTGGTGATAATAAATTAAGAAAATTCAAAGTTAATGGCCATGGGTTACACATTGTACCGAAAAGTGAGAATTTCGGTTTGTTTTGTTTTTCGATAACTTATGTTTAATAGTATAAATAATATAAAAGATCAAGTATTGTAGACCGAGTGAACCTGGAATTAAAATTAAAACAGTAATTGATAACATCTCCAAATGCCATATGTTTAAGACATGTGCTGATGAAACAAGAGTATTGAATATAACTTTATTACTAGGTAATAATACACATTGAGAAGTTGTATTTACATTCTGGTTTTGCACTAATCATTTCGTATTTTCTACCAAGGAAATATCTCATTAATTGTTGGGTTTTCAAAACTTTCAATTTTGTACAGGCGGAAATATAAAAAGGAAGGTAGTTGTCAATTAGGATAAAAAACTTTGACTTGAAGAAAAAAGAGAGGAAGAAAAGCCGCTAATATCCTTTCGCGCTTCAGCGCTCCACGTGTGGGCGGTCAAACTAAACTACCAAGCAAGAATATATAATAAACTTTTACAAGCACTTACTATAGTCCATACGACAAATACAATGGAATTTTCAAAAAAACATAGTGTTACTTTTCTAAAAATTTAATATTTTTAACACTTTAAAAATATTGTTGGTTTTAACTTAGTTTGTGATGAATTTTAAAATTGCCTTTGGGTCCTTTGAGGTTCTCGAGTTTTTCCTTGGTGTGTCCTCATTGACCCGCGCCTTGGAGGCTCTGCGGTCATAAATTTGAAACAGCACTATTAAACTAAATTGTAATTAATACCACACCGATGACTGTGGTCCGCCCTTCATATTTAAAAGTTAAACAAAGAAATTCTGGTTTGGATAAAGAATTAAATCAGCTAACAACTTGTGTTGTGAGATCTAATAATTCTATGGTATTTTGTTTTTCTAGGAAAGAAAGTACTGCTGCTTTCAAGAACTTCACTAAATTTTTGTAAAGTTTACTAGAAAGGTTTAAATTTAAGGTGGCGGAAGAGAATTAAATCAAAAAATATGTATTGTACTCCTTTTCAGCTTCTTGTCACATTGTTGCTATGAGTGTTGCCTTGATTATAGTTCAAGGTATTAAGAACCCAAATAGAACAAACAAGACATGGCCCCTACATTGAGTAGCATGCAGCATTGCCAAAATTTTGAGGGACGCTTGCTTATATCGATCTCGAAAACTTCTGTATTTGGAGTCCTGATCTTGTTTGCCCCATAGGGGAGGAGACAAGGGAGGCCAGATATATAGTTATGTATCCGATACATATGAGCACAGGGACCGCGGAGCGATTTTGTGATTGGGGGGGCTAGCGAGCGCGAAGCGCGAGCATTTGCTAGGGGGGTCCGGGGGGATGCCCCCCGTGAAATTTTGAAATTTAGGCCTTCTGCAATGGCTAAAAATGCAACCAAATTTGTCAGTTGTGACAAAGTGTGTCCGATTTTTATATAGTTTTATTATCATATGCTTGCAAAACCTTTACCAATTAGAGAACCAAAACCTTCATTGATCCTGTCTGTGAACTGGTCCTTTACACTTCCTGTTATTTGTTGTTTCCTTTGTTAAGACCACTGCATTATGAGCAGAGTATGAAGCCACATTATTTTCAAAATAACAATATTCAATTTTTTTAAATCAAATTTCGGGAAATTATTGGGGGGGCTAAGCCCCCCCCCCAGCCCCCCCGGCTCCGCGGTCCCTGAATGGGAAATCTCAGTAAAAATTTCACTTCATACTCCTAACAATATAAGTGAGAGGGTTGTGTAATATGTATATAGTTTACACAATTACAAGTGTACAATATCTGTTTGCTGGATGGTGCTTTGGTACTATAAATCAACTTTTAAACTATTTACATTTACAATATTTCGAACACCTACACAAACATAATGTTGATTCTTATAATTTTTACAAAAACGATAATTTTAAAAAGCGAAAGTTTGAGAAGTAAAAGTTATGCGAGTTGAAATTAAAATGCAAGTACCAAATAATTAAAAAGTGTAAGAACACACTAATTGTTTATAGCAATATTCTGTAGATCTAATTATGCAGATACTACTATAACGTACAAAGCTAGTTTCTTTATATTGTGTACAGTATCACATTTTTTTGTTAGTTATAATAAATCTCGTAATTTTCCTGGTATGTAAGTGTTGCCATTGTTTTTAATACAGAGAGTTGAAACCTCCGTTGTTATACATCTTTGGCATTTTCTCTTCATGACTTATCTTTAAGTTAATTTAAGACCATGAAAATGTTATTTAACAAAACAAGGAGCGTATATGCCATTTACTATAATAGTCAGGTATATAGTATTGTCAAACGTACCGATATTGTTATTTCTTATTTCGGGACCACGTATATACCACATATTGTAGCAAGTAATTGAAGGACATCTGAAGAGCATTTTGAGCCCCAAATCACTTTAAAAAACCTTAACACTATTTTTCACATTCTTATAAAAATCTGAGCCAAAGTGTTAAATGGTTAAATTCATAACATAAAATTCAAAGAAGATACTTCTTAGTCGTCGAGTTTTTTAATCCAAAGCCTAAAATGCTGAAATATCTCTGGTTAGCCTCGTGAATATTTCCATCTTTGTTTTCATCTTAGTTCAAATTTAAAAGCTTTTTACAGATCAATATAATAAACTGTAGAATAAATATATTTCATGCGTCACAAACAATGTATAGTAATTCAATTTTTGAAAAAAAGAAGCTTATTTTTTATCCTATGTAAAACTGCACAGTGTTTGTAACAAGAGGAAATAATTTTAGTTGTCGGTCCAAAAGAACAATATAATCCGATTAGCGGATTACGCCTCTAAATATCACTTCCTTGTATGCCTGCTTAATAAACCATACAATACGTTGACACTTCAGTAAAGACAGTATATCTGAATGAAAAACGTACACACATTCACACACTCTAGCTTTTAAATTAAACATCTCTTTGTTTTTCAAAAGCTTAATACATACCTTTTTAAAAGAACTTAAATTTCGGCTGAGGATCTGTTGGTTTTATTCTTAGTTTTTGACCATTTAAGCCTAAATTGTTCTAAATATGCACATTCCGCAGTTTTGAAAAAAGTTATTAAGAATATTTTATATTTACAGTTTGAAAGTTAAAGAAATGTAATTTTATTGAGGGCATAACCGTGAATTTTATGTTTTATTCTTGTATAATAACCTAATAAATGACAGGTTTTTCTGACCAAAACTTCAGTTTAGCCTTTAGGTTTGCCTTTATCTTGTTTTTTAGTCCAAAGTTTCAGCCTAACTAAGTGTTATCATACGGGTAATAGTGAGTACTTATTCAACCTCAAAACTTAGTTAAATATAACAGTTTAGCCAAAAGACTTTGGCATTTCTAGCAAAAGGAAGATTAAAAAAAAAACTAATTTTACCAATAATACAGTTACTTTAGATATGGATAACGTTTTAACGTATATCTCTTTGGATTTATATGCATATGTTTAAAACTACCAGTACTAATACATGTAAGTTAAAGAGCTTTAATGTTTTGCAGTTTGGTATCTCGTGTCAGTGACAGGATTAAACTAAGCGTTTTTTCTTGTCAAGTTAAAAAGGCAATATCAGAAAATCAGTTAGGAAATCCATAAAAGAATAAGGACTTGAAGCCTTGTAAACAAATTTACGTTGCATTACTGAAACATGACCATTTTTAACTTTGTGGTTCGGTAAAATTCAGTTAAGAGTCACGTGCGGAAAGCTAAAACATTTTACTCATCAGATTAATGAGAGCTTCGATGAAAGGGACAAAGAAAAGCCGAAAAAGATACTTAAGAAGTGTGTATTTGACATAACCTCAGAAATAGCTTCAGGCTATTTTTGTGGTAAAGCTACAGTTAGTATATCTGTGGTAATTCTATATAACTTTATACCAGTTTGCAGTCGCACGTTTGTTCTAGAATATTTTAACAAAAGTGGTATCAATGTGAAATCTGAGACTTTACTCCTGAAAGTATCTGTGGCAAATTCTCGTATTAGTATGAATATATATATAATTATAAATATATAAAAAGTTGAAAAGCTGGGCACAAAGAGAAATAGTTCGGCACGCTTTACACTACGGTGTACTTCACAAATTAAGACAGACGTTTTTAATAAATACATTGAAACTTTGAGTTTCGCCGAATTTCCTTTTACGAACACCGAAAAAGAAAAAAAAACAATCGCTGTCATCCAAGATACGATACCGCGGTATCAAAAGCAGCTTCATGTACAAGGGAAAGCTTCCGGGTTCATACGGTGATAGATAACTTCAACGAATCTGTTTCACAAGGTTTCTATGCCGCCTTGACTCAAGACCTACCACAGCCTGAAATAGAAATTACCATAAACTGCGTTGTTCCTCGAAAAAAATGCCTCTGTTCATGTTTGTTAGTAATGAGTTTTTAAGCTTGCGCGGTGCCAAGAAAATAAATGCAAATCAATTTTGGCTCAGCGATTTCATTACTAAAATTGAACAAGGTCGTAAGTTCAAGTTGGAATCGTTTAGTTTCTTAAGACTCTATGGTGGATTGCGATTTATTCCCTAATCTTTAAAACAGAAATTTGGTTTAAAAAACCAGAAGGTGGCCATATGAGAATGGCGGAGTTTTTGTGTAATATTAACGCTTTTACCGTTCGAGACTGGCATTCCGGCTTAGAATTCACCGCTATTAAGTTGCGGTGGGGTTCGCTGTAAACAGGCGATATCCCGAATCAAGAACGTGAGATAATTATTGGGCGTAGACGAAATAAAGAGCGTCTTGTCAGAGATTAAAAGCTTGCCGGTAATTTGGAACTGATACTGAGAAAAAAGAAAGTTTCCGCTAAACTCAGTTAACGTTATATTTGTTTACTCATTTATTTACTTAATTACTTTCACCTCCGAGATAAACACAATGACACGTAATAAAAAGAAAACAACCATGATGTAGGTTAGAACAACAGCGCGAAACTCCAAGTTAAGAGCGCCCTTAAATATAAAAATATTCCTGATAAGAAAAACGTGCTTTTCTTCATTGGCTCCATTACTATATGATGGTTATCAACTGGATTATTTTTTCTACACAATACAATTTTTCTACAGACACGTCTAATTGAAGTTGAGGGTTGAATAAGCAAAATTCTTCGATCAAAGACAGACTGATTACCTTAATACCCGGCGGTCCGCGCGGCCCTTTGCGTCCCGGTGGCCCCTGTGCGCCCTGGAGAAACCAAAAGGACGAAATATAATGAATGAAAGGGGCACCTAGAGATTGGGAACCGTTTTCTAATTATATGCCCCGAGTATGATGAATAAAGAACAACAAGTATGAAGCTAATTTTTTGAAGTTTCCTAACAAAAACATAACCATACAATTCGTTATTTTAAAGTTTTGGTTGTCGCTTAAAATTTAGTGATGAAAGCACTTTTATTTATGTGGTATGGTTTTGTTGTTTAACATTTCAGTAACATGAATTTTGAAATAGATATTCTATAATGTTGTCAGATACCAATAAAAGGTTGTTATAAGTAATACTCTAAGAGTATCATGTGTCGAATATGAAAGATAAAAATGAAAACATTTTTTGAACAGAAAACTTTATCAAACAAATGTTAGCAGAGAAGGTTTATGTATCCTTCACAATGTCACTTGGACAGTCTCTTAAATTCCCGACTTAACATATCGGCTTACAATTACACAGTGGAATTCTTAAAGCAATGCAGCAATTATGTTGAGATACCCTTTGCGCTGAACGTTAGAGGGCAACAAAAAGGTAATCACATCTTCTCGAACCGATAAAATGAGGTCAGTAGAGGGCATTATGAACTGCGATAACAAGATAATTGATGAGGCGCAACGGAAAGAGTGATATCTTAACGAACAGATTTAATAATGTGATCACTGACTGATAGAGGCCAGTCCGGACGGAACCAGAGCATTAACCAAGCTTTCAATATGGTTACCTACCGTCTCTCCTCGTAAACCATCCACACCAGCTAAATACACCTCTCCAAGTTTAACCTTCCCAGATGTAGAACTAAGAATAATTTGGCCCTTGAGATTTCCCCGATACGCAAGTTTGGCGTCCTTATGGTTACGGCTATATCTAAAAAAAGGCAAACAAATACATGTAAAACAAATCTGAATTACGTGTTAATGGATTGACCGCGCGGCGTAGGCCATTTCCATTTTCGAAGATGAGTTTTAAGCCAATCTGAGGATACCAGACTTCATCAAGTCGCAGAAGAGTAATTTATCTCACCCGTATCGTTTGATAGCCTTTGTGGGTAACCACAGAAAAAATAAGACAGAAAAAAGCACGGTGGCAATTTTGTAAATCGCGCGAATCTTCATAACTGAATGACGAGTATGTTAAACTATCCCCCTCAAAATTTGAAGCGACGGTTTTTAACCTCGATGAAGACAAGTTTATGGCCGATTTGATTGGATAATAAGCTTGACATGCCTCTATCTAAAACTAAATTAATGACTTGAGTGTTGAGTAACACGTAGAATACATTGCGGGACGGATTGTTTGCGTAAATGATTAACAGCGAGCTAAATACCGGAAGCACAATCGACGAGTTGCCGACAACGGCATGTAGAGCCCAATTTAAAACCAATCAAGTAAAAAAAATATATCGAAAAAAAATGCACATCTTAAAGTAGAAAAAAATACTACCTTTTTTCAGCTGTGGCAAAGAACAGAGAAAAATAAAACATCCGTAAAAGAACGTGATTGTCATCTAAGTTTAGAAAAGTGTGGTGTGATACTGTTTCTGTTTTTATCTTGCGGCCCAGTTGGCATTTCCTTGAAAGGCTTCGTGAATAACAGATTGAAGTAAACCGCAATATCGTCTTATCGAATGAGAATCTTAAACGATGGTGTCAAAGCGTTAAGATCTGTTAATTAGTTCAGACAATTAATCTCAAAATAGAAAAAAAAAGTGTTTTCACAAAATCATGTCTTACTAGCCCTTCTTTTATAGTGAAATTCTCAAACCAGCATTCTATATTTTATTGTTGTGAAACGAAATAAAATAAATCCGTTACAGTCAGTGCAGTGTAGGTTAAGAGAAAAAAAAATGGGGGGGGGGGGGAATTACATTCCTCTCGATTGCCAAAATTGTATGATTTAACGTCGATAACGGAGAGGTTCTTGCGTTTCAAACTTGACTTTTCCTACCAACCCCACTGAAGGGTATAAATCAACGCTGCACTATTTATATATTTTAAAAATTTGCCAACCAAGATCTCTAAAGGATCCACTATTGTGAGCATCATCAATTTGTTAAATTGCTTATGCATGTTTTTTTAAAAAGTTCCTATAAATTTGTTTGACTTTGAGTTAATTTTACAAGCTATTTACTTACTTCCACTAAGGGAAATGACAGTTTTTGAAAAATTAGTTTTCATTAAAGGTTGTGGAATAAAGTAGTATTATTGCTTCTTAATTCAGGTCCTACTGGTAAAAGTTCTTGTTATGTTTATGGTATAATGAATAAGCTACGGCAATTATGTTGGCACTGGTCAGAACTATTCCAATGGTAATGATATTGATAATAGTAATGATTAATAAGAATGTTAATGAATGTCATGGTAGTAGTCATTGTATAATGGTAATGTAACGGTAAAGTTATGGCATAATCAGTGTGAATTACGGTTGTTTCGCCAACGACCACATCGCCAACGTCTTAGGTCGTTTCGCCAACGTTCTAAGTCGTTTCACCAACGTCCTACTGGTCAATTAGCCAACGTCAGATATTCAGTACTAACAGAAAAAAAGCTTCTTCTTATTGATATTAGAAATACAATCCTGATCCTTGGGTCAAGAAAATTTGAGTCACTGTTGGTTTCGCACCCGGGGGGGTACTCACCAGAATTTCGGGTGGGGGTGTGCCGCTGGACCTTCACAAACCTGACCCTGTTCTAAACTA